>CP045910.1:7673871-7687320 GCA_013387185.1 Caligus rogercresseyi | reverse complement strand
TATATAGATATATATATATATATATATATAATATATATAATATATTATATATATTATACAGGGTCCCGACGGTAAATCGGGAATAACTTTAATGCATATAGCGCATCCTGTATCAGTGATAGAAATATTTTATTTATATCTTTTTAAAGTCATAATTAATGTTAATTATTACTCATAATGAGAGCCCCCGTTCTTGACCACGGAGTCCACACGGCGCCGGAAAGAGATGCAGGCTCTGGACACCTCTTGCGGATCCAGCTCTTTCATGGTCTTGATGATGGACTGCTTCAGGGTTTCAACAGAGGTGTGATATTTTTTGCAGGCCAACCCCTCAACCTTCCCCCATAGATAATAGTCGCAGGGATTCAGATCCGGACTGTTGGCGGGCCAAAAAGAGGGAGGCCAGAAGTTAGGAGTTTTCAAAGCCAAAAAATCAAGAACAATTTGGCCCTGTGAGCCGGTGCTGAGTCCTGTTGGAATGTGTAAGGCCTTCCATCAGCCACATCATCCATCCAGGGGACAACTACCTCCTCCAAGACTCGCTTGTACACCTCCTTGTTGACTGTTTCCTTTTTCTGGAAGAAGTAGGGGGGCATGACATCACCCTCCGTACTGATGACGGCTAGGACCATGTTAGATGCTGGATTCTTGGTCTTCATGAAGGGTTTGACCTCATCAGCGTCCAGGCAGATCCATCTGTCGTTTCTCCGATTGTGGCTGGCATCAATAGTGAATAATTTGTCATCAGAAAAGAATCGAAGAAAACCACTTTTGCTCTTCATCTGGTTGATCAGGATCTTGCCTTTGGAGACTCTATCAGCCATGTTCTGCTCCGTGAGTAGGTGCTTTGTAGCCCTGGCCCGCTCCTGTATCTAAGGTCGATCTTGACAGCCTTTTCAATGTGCTCTTGTGCATATTTCGGTCCTTGGCTAGCTTGGAGATAGGGTGTGTCTGGATGAGCATCAATGGACCTCTTGAGACCTGCCAAGAACTTGGAGTCCGATTTTGTCTGCTCTTGAGCTGTGGTCAGCTCTCTGTCCTTCCCCTCATTGTCAATGCCTTGACAACCTTATACACAGTAGATTTTGGGTAATGAAAGAACTCAATAATCTCTTGAGGCGTCCGCCCCGCACGACGAGCTTCGCATATAGCATCTCTCCAGACTTGTTTCATTCTTAGGCCACGTGCTACTGAAATCTCATAAAATAAAAACGTTAGCTGTTAAATGCAGCTTGTCGTAAGTTTTTAATTTTTTCAATGCAACATCTCAAACAACCAATCGGCATTTGAAATAATTCCCGATTACCGTCGGGACCTGTATATATATATATATATATATATACAGGGTCCCGGCTGTTTTTTAATTGTCCCGGCGCAGTGTCTAAAAATCACTTGGGCGGGGCTTTTTAGAAATTCTCTTCTAAAAAAACGTCCGTCACTTTTTTAGGACCACTCTTTTTATAAAAAAAATGTCGTCCCTTTTTTTGGAAATTATTTTCTAAAAAAAACGTATCACTTTCAGAATGACGCAGGGAAAAAAAATCTAATGAAGTCCGGCCAGGGTCCTGGTGAAAAAAGTGTCCCGGTCGTTCTGATATATATATTATATAGTATAAATTTATTTCAAATAAATTAAAAATGAATAATACTCTAAAATAAATGTATTATTTTTGAACTATATTACGAGAAAATTATTAGCTTTTAAAAATAACAAAATAACTTTATAAGCCATATATTAAAAAACCTTTCTTGTCTTTTTTTACGATAAAAATTAAGCTTTATTTTTGTATACTGTATTTTGAAGGAACAGTGTATTTTTGATATTTTGGACCATATTAAAAAGACAATTTATTATATATATATATATATATATATATATTGATTGAAGGATAGTAGCTAAAAAACTAACATATATTTGAAAGCCCTGAAATGTTATCAGAAATTTATTTGAAAGTAAATCTCAAAAACATTAGATATTTACTATCACCAAAATTTTACTAAAGCGGTATTTTGAAAAATATACCATCGGCGCGATATATCTGCAAACTTATGTACCGGTCGACCTCTAATCTGAAGTACATAATTTTTTTTGGCCTTTTGGCCTCTCAATTGTGAAAAAAACTAAAATATAGTCACAAAGAAATTTAACCTTACGTTTTCCATATATTTATATCACCCTCAGCTCGTCTTAAATATCAACATTGTATAAAAGGAACACCCTAATCTATGGAGGTATAATAAATATGTTTATTAGTTAGTCAGAGGATTTTTTTACATCATAACTGCCCCCACTAAAAAAAAAAGAAGTCGACACTCTGTCTTAATTGGTGTGACACTCTTAGACATAAAGTGTTGAGCTATCGTTATATCTCAACCACTTAGAAAAAAGAAAATCCGAATAGATTTAAGGAAGGCTTTGAACGTGTACGTCGTGACGGTAATTAAAGGCGTAAGAAGAGAGAAGTTTCCATGTCTTAGAGAGGGATCTCATTATATATATATATTATATATATATATCTATACTATATATATATATGATATATAAAAATTAAATGATATGTGTTAATCTCAGTTTCTAAAAACTTGTCATCCCAAAACTGCATAAATGCAATTTTTAGAAAATATTAATATTAGCTTATATATCCCTGAAGCTAAGGAGAAGAGATCATCGAAAGCAGCAAGCTCGAGCAATCTAATATCAGCGGCAGCTCGGTACACAGCTTTATGCCAAAGATTCGCTCTCGGTGGAGGATCTTGGGATAACGGTCCGTAATCGTCAAATACTTCCCGTCAACTTCTCAGCACGACGCCAAGCCATTAGAATGATTATAAAAAAATTAATAAATTTAAAAAAGAATCTTAGTTTTACTATTAGAAAATTATTTATTGTGCGTTTGCTTTTAATACGTTTTAGATTTATATGTCAATAGAATTTTAGTCTTACGGGTTATATAATTTAAACTATAATGTTATTTATGTTGTTACCAAAAAAATCTCCCCCTTTGTATATCTATTTTTATTTTATATTATTGATTATAGAATAGAATAAAGACCTTTGCATTAAAAAAAAAATTAATACAAGAGGATTTTGTGACGACAAAATTTTTTAATGGAATAATAAAACAATGATATAAAATTAAATTCATTATAAAAAGGGGTAGATTTGTATTTGGCAAAAAAGAACAAGAACTTAAAATTCTAATGACATTTAAATCTAATTTTCGTTAAGAAAATACTAAGATAAATTTTTAAAATTTCATATAAATTTTAATATTTATTCTGATGGCCTTGGCGTAGTCAGACAAGTTAACAGAAAGCATTTGACGAGTTCGCACGCGTTGTCCCAATACCCTTCCGAAAGCTTGAAATTTTAGAACTAAAGCTATGTTAATCCTTTAGAAATCCATTTCTGCACTTATTATATGAAACAAAGATGCTCTCTGTCTTTTTCTTTCAACCAATTAGATTCAAGATTGAGACACAATATATAACAATTTTAATTTTTATAAATAAAGCATTTATGAGGTTCAAGTATCTTTTGTTTGTTGTAAAAAAATATATAATTTTATTTTAAATCGTGTTGAACGTATAAAAACTATAATTAACAGAGGAAGTAAGGAAGTGAAATAGCTCAGAGTGAGAAAGCTTTTCAACTCTCAATGTGAGGGCTGGGGTTCGACTCTCCCGAGAGGGGAAGGTGCATTTTGGTCAATCTTCTCATTATAAAATCTAGGTTCGATGACTGATTTACACGATAGATTGCTTATTTATATCCAGTCGTATGATACTGCAATTTATTGAACCATATAGGCAAAAAGTACAATTCCTGATACAGTGGAATCGGTGTTAACAAAATAATAATAATAAAAAATAGAAATATGTTAGCATTTATTGGTTTTTTTTTTTTTTTTGCTATATGGTTCGATACAATTGCATCCGATAGGATATAAATAAGCATTATAGCGTTAAAATTAGTCTATCGAACCTAGGATTTATCAATGAGGTAGATCAATAATGACCATCCCTCTCGGGATTCGAACTCGCGCCCCCAACATTGAAAGTTGAACACGCCTTAGCACGCACGGCTATCGAGCTCATAAAATATGTTTATTTGCAAGCATGAACTTCAATGCATCCATTAATTCGTGAAACTTTAACGCTGTAACGCTTACTAAAATGTACACGGATGCAATTCTATCGAATCAAATAGGCAAAAAAAATATAAAAGCTCTCTTCCGAAAGGTAACTTTTTTTTCTTAAAAGGATTGTGCGAAATTATTTTTTTTGTGAATAAAGACTGTAAATGTTTTTCTCTACATTCAATTATTTCAATTCCTTTCTCTTATGTGTGTTGTGGTCAATCAATATATATTTTTTCAAACTACATTATTAATTTTAAACAAAAATTTGTATGGGATTGCTACTTTTGTGTTTTAAAATAATGTAAAAAGCACAATTCAACATTTTATATTTTTCTTTTTCAAGGTTCTCCTCCTGGACCAACAGCAAGTTGAAGCTCCAAAGCCTCCGGAATTCCCTGATGCCCCGGAAAAATCCTTTTTATTTCTTTTGACACCACCGGACAAAGAGGAGGAAAATGATCGGGCCAATGCTCTTCGTGTCACTCTTCGATCTCTTATTACGGGGCTTGCGGCTCACAACATTATCCTCCAAACCATTGGCTCCATACTCCTACAAGGAACAAAAACTGTTGTGCCAAGGTGAGGATAATAAAGAGTCTCAACAGTTTTTATTCTTATGAATCCAAATACGGCCTCAGGGTTTTTTAACCCAAGGGTACTGTTTTCTTATGTGAAGTAGTTATTTCTAACGTTTTCTACGGTTAATGTTTAAATTACTGAGATTGGATTCGTCTATTTATTTTATGCAATCAAATATCAATAATTTTAATGACTCCTTTGTAGGTAACTCAAATGTAAAAGCTTTCCTTTCCTCTTCCAGCTTGGCCAACATCGTTCTCCCCAAATCCTCTTCGCCGCATCCAATCCGAAGCCCCCATCCTCTTCCTCCCTCCAATGCCAGCCTCCTCCGACCTCCCCGGCATGCTAAGCTCCCTCTCTCCATCACACATTCGGATACTTCTCCAATTCCTCAAATCCGCTCGATCCTCCGTCATGGAGTTTGACTTCCGACCCGGCCTCAAGTTCCTTGTACAAAAAGTCGGACAGCTCAAAAGCGCAGCCAACCTATACAAGGAAGCCGGAGCATCCTGGAGCCTATCCACGGTGTGCGCCTTGAAATCGTTGTGAACATCATCCGACGGGACTCCACGACGCCAGAGACCGTCAAGGAACTCCTCGAAAAGCATCAACGCAAATCCAATACCTCAGCGATACGGATAATGATGGAGATGAGAAGAAAGAATCATTTTCTTCTTCTCCATCGGATAAAGAGGAAGAAATCGATGAATATTACTTCTTTCTTCATCTCCACGACTCCTTTCTCGAAATATGTGAGACCTACGTGGACATTATATTGGACAAAGACGGACAAAGGGCTAAAACAGATGAACTCGTTCGACAACCCTTTACTTTTTCTCATTCGACGCAGATGAAGATGATTTCTATGACTTGACCAGAGGCTCTGAGATCGAGGAAATTGAGAATGATGTCTTTCCACCACGTCTGATGTATATAAGAAAGGCTTTCGGATAAGAAGAAGAAGAAGGGTAATAATAATAAGAGAGGTGACTCATGGATAAAAAGGACTTTGGAAGGTGAGGAAGAGGTCCTAAGGGTTGCGACGCAGTCGGATATCAACTCCGTTCTGTCCGAGTTCCGTCATCGCAGGGGAAGCAGAGTCTTCCTTCCACGTCTTCAATAGATGGGCCTCCTCTTCTGTCTTTAAGGGCCGACGGAACCCATTTACGAGCTCTTCCGACTCTCTGAAACGCCTTCTCATGGAGGAGGAGGAGAGATCCTGAATTGCTCATCAGCAGAAGGAAAGCCTTCTTCGCGACAGTGAGGCTCAGATCAAGGTCTGGACTGAGCTTGTGGTTGTTCTGCTGGAGCTCTCTAAGGAACTTCCGGATGAGGAATATAGTCTCTTCTCCGCTTTTGTTTCCGGGGGTGAAGGCCCTGGCGGCGCATGCACAGGACGCCATTTTGAAGCAGGAGGTGGCGGATGTGTTTGTGCGGGTGGGAAGTATTTTTGGGTTTAATGCTGAGTAGCTTGAGAGCTTATCTGTGCATCTATATGTTTAAACGCACATCCAAAGTTTTTTTTAAAATGACAATTATCTGATTGAATTGTCTTTTAAAATTATTTATTGAAATATATATATGTACATCCAAACCAAAAAAAATATATACATAAATCTATGAATCGGAGTATTACGTACAAAAAATATGAATCAACCTTAAGGTTTAAAATTAATACTCCGGATAAGAACTGTATGTCATATAAATAAAATAACATTCAATTCACATTTATTACGACATAAATAAAAATGGCTTAATGTTTTAAAATCGTATCTCCATATTTTGTTCTAAAATAAAGATATCAACAAAGGAAAACATAACATTGTCTAGGAATACATTACGATTTGCATTCGACCATATGGACTTTAGCTAAACACATAGCTACAGCAGATAGATTAATGGCTCTTAGATCCTCGCCCTCCTTAATGGTTGAATTAGAGTCTAACAAGTTTAGTTTGACATTTTTAGTATTGATTGTTTTTTGGAAAGTCATATATTATAAGAAAGGTTGTTGGACTTAGAAAAAGGAATCTTACCATTTGAGTCTTTTATAACTTTTATATAATGAAACTATGATTCAA
The DNA here is from genome assembly GCA_013387185.1 of Caligus rogercresseyi. Classification (NCBI taxonomy): domain Eukaryota; kingdom Metazoa; phylum Arthropoda; class Copepoda; order Siphonostomatoida; family Caligidae; genus Caligus; species Caligus rogercresseyi. The sequence goes on along the minus strand of CP045910.1, from coordinate 7,680,518 downwards.
ATTTATTACTATTTATCATTCGAGAAGATGAATTAGTTTTAAAAAGTAGTGAAGAGCGGTTTATTTTATTTTTCATTTAAAAATTGTTAAAATTTATATTTATTTAAAAAAATACGTCCATTTCAATTACTTTTAAATACTTTTAAACACTAAATCAATCAACAAATATTAGCGACAGAAAGTCTTTAACCATCGGATAGATTTATTTATTTGCCCCATCATCGACATTTCAAATACAATATTAGAAGTCCTTTCTCTCTCTATTCAATATTTTTTCGATGTTCATATAAAATAAATATTATTTGTGTTATTGTTATTTTGTTGTTTCTCTATGTATGAAGCCATTTTGAGTGTATATAAGCCCCATTGTTACTTTATAAATCCCTCCCAATTACCTCACAAGAACTCCTCTCCCCCCCTACGAACAATTGTCATAGCCTAAAAACAATTATCAATGTATAATGGTTGATAGAATTTTAATGAATAATAAAACTTTTATTTATATTCCAAAAAAAAATGATTTATATTTTGGGGAAATGGTATATTTATAGGAAAGTTTGCTTTTGATGTTTATTAAAAGACAATACAGAGTCAAATAGATATACGTATGGGATAAATCATTGACCTAAGGAATAACTAGATACTCAGCTGTATCCAGAGGTGCTTCAACACATATACAGAGTAAAATGGCTATTCCGCATTATGATGCAACAATGAAGTCGTCTTGGGAATAGAAAAAAGAAAGACCTAAAGCGTTAAATTAAGTATTGCATGCAAGGAAAAAGTAAACAAAAAAATGGACAAAATTTAGTGTTATTTTCGTTAACGCTAGTCCATGAAATTACGTCACAATCCTATTTAAAACCGGTTTAAAGGGATTAAGTTTTATAAGACACTCAAAAACACTTTTTTCAGATAAAAAACGTCTTCATATATACATAATAAAGGACTTGTTATAATTTCAAACAGCTCTAGCATGAAAGCGCCCCTTACGGACTAAGAAGAACTAAAATTTTGGCCAATTCCTTTATGGAAAAAAAGTAAGAATTTTATGTTATGCATGCGCTACTTTACTTTAACGCTTTAGGACGACCGACAATACCCGTTACCCTTTGTTATGTTTCAACAAAAAGTAGATCCTTAAAATGACGTCACTGGATTGGCATTTTGTCTTTTTCCTCTTTTTCTATTGTTATTTTGACTGCTCATGGTATAATAATAACTCTGTCCATCCTTTCTTTATTTGAACCGTTGCTGAACCTGACGTAGATCGTTCATTTTTCTTTAGTCCAACGCTCATGAAGTTACACAATATAGGTCCGGGATATAAAGGCATATTCAATAATTATATTTGAAAAGAAAGTGGGTTGACAATTTTTTTAGTCGACTTTTTGACTCTTGTAGGGGTTATAATCAAGGAAAATATCAATTTGTATGCAACTCATTCAAAAGATCCTAGGTTTGATTGAGTACTTTACACGCTAGTAAATTTTATTCTTGTCTGTACAAATAGGATCAAATAATATACCAGAGAGTGTAATAACATTTTTTTCTGTTACATGGAGGTCCCACGAATAAAATAGGTATGGAATACTTCATGACTGTACGGCCAAATATTATCTTGACACATTTGATATAGTCCTAAATGGTCATAGATCCATATCTTTAAATAAAATCAATTAGAGTCTTCAGTCAAAGTAATAGTATTACTGATATTTTATGTAAACAAGTGCATTTGCACTTATCTGATTAAACAACATATTGCATTATTCCTTAATCTGCACACAACTGTTAATAATAAAAAGAAAATGTAAAAAGAATAAAGAAAAATAATATTCAATGGTGACATTTGTCCCAAATAAAAATAAAATAAATAAAATCCATTTTTAACATCGGCAGAAAAGTGGTTCAATATAGAAGTTGACTGGTTCACTGGAAGTTGCCAGCAAATTTTCAAAGACGACCGTAGAAACTGTGTTCTTTTGAAAGAGGGAAATAGAAACTACAGATCATTTACTGTGGAAATGCTCATCTTTAATTGAAACATATCGGGCCGTTCAAGAAATTACCATGGGTCACTTCAATGAAAATCCATCAGAGGAGACTTCATCACCTTCTCGCGTAACCAAGATGTGATGCGGTCTTAACAAAAGTTCACTATGTTATTTATAAAAAAAGAACAATTAAAGATGCCAACCTCCTTGAAATGATGTCCATCGCTTCACTGTACTCCAAAGTGCTCCAACAATTGTGAACTGTATATATGAAATTCAAATATTTATTTAAAAACCATTGCTGTTCTGTTTTTGTTGTATGACTATTGTTATTTAATGTTATACAATTCGGACGTTACCCTTTTGATATTTGATGCATACCGTTAAATATTTGTGATTGTAATTTTTTCAATACTACATAGTGAAATATAAGCCCCTTGCGGCCAAGAAAAAAAAAAATGTGAACATTTGTCAATAACTAAAAGCAATAATAATATGGGAGACCGGGGACAGTTGCAACAGGCCCTTTGGTCCAATCAGGAACAGCTAGAGTGATGACACTCACACTGCACATGCTCAGTAGAGTTCCCTCCATTGCAGAGAAAAAGGAGTACAGTATTCACTGCATAATCGGGACAGACTGGGAGTAGCAATAATGGCCCCTTAAGCGGGGTGCCCGATTTCGCGATGAGCTCTCGCCACACACTCACGGCATCATCAGTTCTATTTAAAAAAATAATTATGAAATATAAAATCTGTGAAAAAGATGAATCAATGCACCCTGTTTGATTGCATCCAACATCATGATCATGGCAACTTTTTTCATTTTGTTGTTTGTCCCTCACATCAATAACAGACATCCCAAGTCTCCCGGAAGTTCCGGGGTCTCCCGCATATTGATAGCGACTCCCTGATACCCGCAAATTACTTAAGATCCTCCCGGAATCAAGAGCGAGCGAGCAAACCGCGCGAGCATCTATGTACACGAGTCAGCGCGCCACGACAGAGAAAGAGGGACCTGAGACAGATAGTTGCGTGTGGGCGTGTGTGCTCATGACACATCCTGTACAGTTATATTGTCTTTCATATTTTTATATAGAATTGAAGTAAGTCAAGTTCTGTGTTGAAAATGATGTCCTTGGCCCTTTTTTTTAACGCTGGGGGGGGGGGGGGGGGGGTCACGGTATACCTCCCTGAAATGACTTTTTGCAGGTTGGGATGCCTGCATTAAATGTATTGGCCAGTTATTATACAAAATAAAATGTCAGATTCACTTTGGGTAAAGAACGATTCTAGAGTACGTTGTTTTGATTACACAACTCTTCATGCTTACTTCTTTCTCTCTCCCCCTCATTTCACTCAGTGACTGACCATTTCGTGTATAATCAAAGATCACTTGAAAAAAATGCGTCCCGTTTATCAGAGGCTTGCACCCGATTATCCAGTAAAAATGACGTGCACTGGAAGTGTTTCTGGTAGGCGTATATCATTTAAGCGATGTACCCGATTTCCAGGTGCCCGATTATGCGGTGAATACTGTACTACTAAAGCACTACTTCTGGAGTTATTAAAAAAAAAAACTGTTTTTGAGGTAATAAAGTATTTTTTTTCTGAGCTTGTTTTTGTAATAGTGTTGTCACTGTTTTTTTTGATTGAGTTAAAGCTTACCTGGTTGAGACAAGTTATATGTTCACTTTAAGCTAATACAGTTAGCATGAATCAAGGTCACCTTGTTTAGCTAGCTAGCTAGGTTTTATCATGACTGACCGTTCGGGGGCAGTTGCAACAAATTACAATGCATTAACATAAACATGGACACATAACAGTTTATAATTGAAAAAAAGATGCATTTTTTAATGAACTAAATAAAGTGAATTTTCTCACAAAACACTCTGTACTTCCTGTGTCATCAAAAGGCTTATGTATTTTTTATTAATTTTAATATTTCACATGAGGGCTTTTAAGCTAGCCAGATATGTTATTGTCATATGAGCAAGCTGATAGATAAATACACAGTAACATTATGATAGCATACATTAAAAGAAATAAACATTTAATAGCACTGGAAATACTGTGTTGCAACTGTCACCGGGCATGGGTCAGTTGCAACATCTGTCTCCTTACATTCAAATGCCATTGTGAAGAAAGTACTTTATGTAATCATATTTGAACTGTTTTGACTATTAACAAACACATGTATGTTTATTGTATTAAAACAGTGGTGTTACCACTAGGAAAATGGAATCCTGACCCAGGGACTAATATAGCCGACTTGAACGTAAAGGACAGTGTGGAAATTTTGGGCATCTCATGGGGAAGGTATGGTCATTTGGAATCCAACTGGACAAAGCTTCAGAACTTTATTAGTTTTAACATTCCCAAATGGAGGAAATTAACATTAAAAAGAGAATAGATATTTATAACTATCTAATATACCAACTATACTTACAAAGCTTCAGCCATTCCTAGTTTAGCGGAGAGGGCTACAAGAAGAAAATTGTTGGTTGGAAAAACTATTCTATAAAAAAAATTTACCTGCACTACGAAGACCCAAGAATATGCTGGGAGGAGGACTTTCGGCTCTCTCAAAAATATCCTCAAAATCTATCAAAAGGTTTTGATTGATTTATCAAAGAACCCCGACGTTGAGTGGAGGGCATATATATCTTCAAGTTGGGCATACAAGGTACTCTGTATTGGCACGGATTTCTCCAACGGCATTTTAGAAAGGTTTTCCCCCTTTTTTGCAACTATTCAGAGGATCGTTTGGATTGGAAAACCAAAATATTGCCAATCCTCAATTATTGACATCATTCGGTTAAATAGTAATAAAAATATTTTTTTAAGAATTTGGATGCCCCACAAAAACTGGAACATTTATAAGTATAACTATTATAACATCAATTCAATATATCACGAATAAGTTTATATATTAAAGAGTCAATTTTCAACTGCGGAAAGTTTATCTTTCAGTTGAAAAGAGCGGCAAAAAATCATCTTGTCCCGTCCCATGGCACGTGAGGATGAACTTTGAGTCCAATGCAAGTGAGGAAGCGGACAAAATCGCAGGTCTCTACTTGAAAGAATTAAATTTATCTGAGTGTTGGAAGACAAGAATCTTATCCTCTACTTCTAAAATTGTTTCCGGAAAGCGATTTACGGCACAATTCCAATTATCCACTAGATCTCTGTTCTTTATACTCCGTGTAAGGATTGCGGAAAGATTTTTAATTCAAATATTCATGCTTTTTATGGTTGTCCCTTCCTCAAAATTTTAAGAGATTATATAAAAATCAATTTAAATCATATAAAAGACGCACATATTGCTCTATACTTCTCTTCGGTCTTTCTTCTTCAAATCTTCGCAAAGCTTCTGTCAAGACGAGAGCTATGGATTATCTCTCTCCAGCTGTAAAAGCCTACTGGCCGAGCACTTAGCCTCGGGGGACCTCATCAGGGAAGAAGATCTGAGGAGGATCTTAATATCTGGGGCAGTTCGGTATTCGGCCCTCAGCATCAAGATTCCATGGACGTCGGGAGAGCGGTGGAAGCTTGCTGGGAGGTGGTGAAGTTCTACCCATCTGCTATGTGAATGCAACGAAGGACCTCAAAATGCTTTTACGTTTTTACAGAAAATTAGGATATTTATTATTTTGACTATTTTATTTGTCCTTTTTGTTGTGTTTTTTCGTGAATGTTTTACAGTTGTTTATTTTATTTCTGTTATTGATGTGATACGACTTTTATTTGTGTAGTAACTTTAAACCATAATGTTTATTTATTTATGTTCTCATATTCAATTACACAAAATATCAATAAAGTCAAAAAAAATTGGTTTGTCTAAACCACACCATCTGAGTATAAAGCCAAATGCAAAAAGTGTTGCAACAGTCCCTGGTCTCCCCATGAAATCTTGAAAGTTTTAATTATGAATTATATTGCAATGCCGTCATTCTTCTTTTTTAAATATTCTGTATTGAATTAAGTTATTTCCTCTAATTCTTTTTCCAATCCCATTTTTCTAATAATCGTTCAATCACCCTGGCTAGTATACATATATATTTAAAGAACATACTTGACAAACAATCATAACTTCATAAACACCGTTTTAAAGCCGTCTCTTAAGTCATGTCTCAAGAGATTTTAGAAAAATCAATATCATCATCACATCACAAAATCAAATAAATGATTAGCCTTTTATAACGATAATAATAATAATAACAAAACTATTTTCTAGGAGCTATCTCTGGATTCCAGAGGAGTCAATACTCTTGAGCCTTGTTTGCTCTTACGGCAGCAGGTTCTTATAGCTTTGTTGATTAAAATAATCAAAAACGCTGATTCAGGCTGTCATCGATAATATTGAAAATAATTGAGCGTACATAAGTTGTTGTGGATCAGCCTTACCTTTGTTGATCTGGCTTCCAGCGTTTTTGAGTTAGATTATGAGTATTGATTAGCCCCCCACACTTTTTTTCTTTTTTTGGAAAAAGACGGATATTCAAGAAAGATTTCACATTGGCTGAAGAATATAATATGTTTTATTAAATAGCTTAATGTACTATCATATATTTCAGGGGTCGGCAATTACGTTTGGACAACGGGCCAAAAAAAAATTTAGACAATGTCATCGTGGACCATAGCTTTTTATAT
>CP045910.1:7656386-7673771 GCA_013387185.1 Caligus rogercresseyi | reverse complement strand
GGGAAGCAGAGTCTTCCTTCCACGTCTTCAATCGATGGGGCCTCCTCTTCTGTCTTTAAAGGCCGACGGAACCCATTTACGCCAGCTTCCGACTCCTCTGAAACGCCTCTCATGGAGGAGGAGTGAGATCCTGAAATTGCTCATCACCAGAAGGACGCCTTCTTCGCGACAGTGAGGCTCAGATCAGGCGTCTGGACTGAGCTTGTGGTTGTTCTGCTGGAGCTCTCTAAGGAACTTCCGGAGAGGAATATACGTCTCTTCTCCCACTTTTGTTTTCCGGGGTGAAGGCCCTGGCGGCGCATGCACAGGACGCCCATTTGAAGCAGGAGGTGGCGGATGTGTTTGTGCGGGTGGGGAAGTATTTTTTTTGGTTTAATGCTGATTAGCCTTGAGAGCTTTATCTGGTGCATCTATATGTTTTGTAACGCACATCCAAAGTTTTTTTAAAAGGCACAACTTATTCTGATTTGAATTGTCTTTTTAAAATTATTTATTTAAATAGATATTATGTACATCCAACCAAAAAAATATATACATAAATCTATGAATCGAGTTTTACGTAAAAAAAATATAAATCAACCTTCTGGTTTAAAATTAATACTCCGGATAAGAAATATATGTCGTATAAATAAAATAGCAGGAAATTCACATCCTTATTACGACATAAATAAAAATAGGCTTAATGTTTTAAAATCTTATCTTCATATATTTTATTCTAATTAAAGATATCAACAAAAGGAAAACACAACAATTGTCTAGGAATACATTATGATTTGCATTCGACCATATGGACTTAGCTAAACACATAGCTACAGCAGATAGATTAATGGCTCTAGATCCTCGCCCTCCTTAATGGTTGAATTAGAGCTGAAAAGTTTAATTTGACATTTTTAATAGTTAAAAAAATGGAAAATCATATATTATAAAAAGGTTGTTGACTTAGGGAAAAAGGATATGCTTACCATTTGAGTCTTTGTATAACTTTTATATGATGAAATATGATTCAAATTTATTACTGTTATATCATTTGAGAAGAAGAGTAATTAGTTTTTAAAAAGTAGTGTAAGAGCCTGTTAGTTTATTTTTCATTTAAAAATTTGTTATAATTTATATTTTATTTGATAAAAAAACCGTCCATTTCAATTACTTTTTAAATACTTTTAAACACTAAATCAATCAACAAATATTAGCGACAGAAGAGTCTTTAACCATCGCGATAAATAGATTATTTATTTGCCCCATCATAGACATTTCAAATTTTTTTTTTTTTTACAATATTAGAAGTCCTTTCTCTCTCTATTCATAATATTTTCGATGTTCATATAAAATAAATATTTATCTGTGTTATTGTGATTTTTTGTTTCCTCTATGTATGAAGCCATTTTGAGTGTATATAGCCCATTGTTACTTTATAAATCCCTCCCAATTACCTCACAAGAACTGACTCGTTCCCCCCCTACGAACAATTGTCATAAGCCTAAAACAATTATCAATGTATATGGTTGCTTGAATTTTTAATGAATAATATAACTTTTATTTATATTCCAAAAAAATGTATTTATATTTTGGGGAAATGGTATATTTATAGGAAGAGTTTGCTTTTGATGTTTATTAAAAGACAATACAGAGTCAATAGATATACGTATGGGATAAATCATTGACCTAAGGAATAACTAGATACTCAGCGTGTATCCAAGAGGTGCTTCAACACATATACAGAGTTAAAATGGCTATTCCGCTTATGATGCAACAATGAAGTCGTCTTGGAGAATAGAAAAAGACTGACCTAAAGCTTTTAAATTAAAGTATGCTGCATGCAAGGAAAAAGTAAACAAAAATGGACAAAATTTAGTTTATTTTCTTTAACGTTAGGTTTTCGCTAGTCCATGAAATTACGTCACAATCCTATTTAAAACCGGTTAAAGGGATTAAGTTTTATAAGACACTCAAAAACACTTTTTTCAAGATAAAAAAAGTCTTCATATATACATAATAAAAGGACTTTGTTATAATTTTCAAACAGCTCTAGCATGAAAGCGCGCCCTTACGGACTAAAGAAGAACTAAAATTTTGGCCAATTCCTTTATGGAAAAAAGTAAGAATTTTATGTTATGCATGCGCTACTTTACTTTAACGCTTTAGGACGACCGACAATACCCGTTACCCTTTGTTATGTTTCAACAAAAGTAGATCCTTAAAATGACGTCACTGGATTGGCATTTTGTCTTTTTTTCTCTTGTCTATTGTTATTTTGACTGCTCATGGTATATAATAACTCTGTCCATCCTTTCTTTATTTGAACCGTTGCTCGAACCTGACGTAGATCGTTCATTTTTCTTTAGTCCAACGCTCATGAAGTTATTACAATATAGGTCCGGGAATTAAGGCATATTCAATAATTATATTTGAAAAGAAAGTGGGTTGACAATTTTTTTTTGTAGTCGACTTTTTGACTCTTGTAGAGGGTTTATAATCAAGGAAAATATCAATTTGTATGCAACTCATTCAAAAGATCCTAGGTTTGATTGAGTACTTTACTACGCTAGTAGTAAATTTTATTCTTGTCTGTACAAATAGGATCAAATAATATACCAGAGAGTGTAATAACATGTTTTTCTGTTTACATGTGAGGTCCCACGAATAAAATAGGTATGGAATACTTCATTGACTGTACGGCCAAATATTATCTTGACACATTTGATATAGTCCTAAATGGTCATAGATTACATATCTTTAACTAAATCAATTAGATGTCTTCAGTCAAAGTAAAGTATTACTGATATTTTATGTAAACAAGTGCATTTGCACTTATCTGATTAAACAACATATTGCATAATTCCTTAATCTGCAACAACTGTTAATAATAAAAAGAAAATGTAAAAAGAATAAAGAAAAATAATATTCAATGGTGAACATTGGTCCAAATAAAATAAATAAATAAAATCCTTTTTTAACATCGCGAGAAAAGTGGTTCAACTATAGAAAGTTGACTGGTTCACTGGAAGTTGCCACAAATTTTTCAAAGACGACCGTAGATAACTGTTTCTTTTGCAAGAGGGAATAGAAACTACAGATCATTTACTGTGGAAATGCTCATCTTTAAATGAAACATATCGGGCCGTTCAAGAATTACCATGGGTCACTTCATTGAAAATCCATCAAGGAGGACTTCATCACCTTCTCGCGTAATCCAAGATGTGATGCGGTCTTAACAAAAGTTCACTATGTTATTTATTAAAAAAGACAATTAAAGATGCCAACCTCCTTGAAAATGATGTCCATCGCTTCACTGTACTCCAAAGTGCTCCAACAATTGTAACTGTATATATGAAATTCAAATAATTTATTTAAAAACCATTTCTGTCAGGTTTTTTTGTTGATATGACTATTGTTATTTAACGTTATACAATTTGGACGTTACCCTTTTGAATATGTGATGCATACGTTAAATAGTTGTGATTGTAATTTTTTCAATACTACATAGTGAAAATAAGCCCCTTTGCGGCAAGAAAAAAAATGGTGAACATTTGCATATAATTAAAGCAATCTATTAATTATGGAGACCGAGCGACAGATGCAACCAGGGTCCTTTTGTCCAATCAGGAACAAGCTGCAGTGATGACACTCACAATGCACATGCTCAGTAGAGAGTTCCCTCCATTGCAGAGAAAAAGGCAGTACTACTAAAGCACATACTTCTGGAGTTATTTAAAAAAACTGTTTTTGAGGTAAGAAAGTATTTTTTTTTCTTGATCTTTGTTTTTTGTAATAGTGTTGTCACTGTTTTTGTGATGACGGTTTAAAACTTACCTGGTTGGACAAGTTATATGTTGACTTTAAGCTAATACAGTTAGCATGAATCAAGGTCACCTTGTTAAGTAGCTAGCTAGGTTTTATCGTGACAGAACGTTTGGGGGACAGTTGCAACAACTGTTGCAACGGTCCCCTTACTGTATTTATTTATCTATAAATTGTCTCTTTTCAGTAGGCGTTGGTGACAAAGGAGGATCACAGACAAAGGCGGTCCCACTCCATATTTGGAGAGGGCCTCTAACATTGTCAGGCGATAACTTCTGTACTTCCTGTGTCACCAAAGACTTCTGTATATTTTTATTATTTTAATGATTTCACATGAGCTGGCTTTTTTAAGCTAGCCAGATATGTTATTTGTCATATGATCAAAGCCTGATAGATAAATACACAGTAACATTATGATAGCATACATATTAAAGAATAAACATTTAATTATCACTGGAAATACTTTGTGCAACTGTCCACAGGGCATGGGTCAGTTGCAACATCTGACTCCTTACATTCACATGCAAATTGTGAAGAAAGTACTTTATATAAAATATTTTAACTGTTTTCCACTATTAAGACATATGTATGTTTATTGTATTAAAATTTGGTTTGTCTAAACCAAACCATCTTTGAGTTATAAAGCCAATGCAAAAAGTGTTGCAACTGTCCCTGGCTCCCCTATGAAATCTTGAAAGTTTTAATTATGAATTATATTGCAATGCCGTCATTCTTCTTTTTTACATTATTCTGTATTGAATAAGTTATTTCCTCTCTTGTTTTTCCAATCCCATTTTTCCTAATAATCATTCAATCACCCTGGCTAGTATATAAATATATTTAAAGAACATATTTGACAACAATCATAAACTCATAACACCGTTTTAAAAGTCGTCTCTTAAGACATGTCTCAAGAGATTTTAGAAAAATCAATATCATTCATCACAATCACAAAATCAAATAAATGATTAGCCTTTTATAACGATAATATAATAATAACAAAACTATTTTCTAGGAGCTATCTCTTGGATTCCAGAAGGAGTCAATACTCTTGAGCCTTGTTTGCTCTTACGGCAGCAGGTTCTTAAGGCTTTGTTTGATTAAAATAATCAAAAACTGCTGATTCACGGCTGTCCACGATATATTGAAAATAATGTGAGCTACATAAGTTGTTGTCGATCAGCCTTACCTTGTTGATCTGGCTTCCAGCGTTTTTGAGTTAGATATGAGTATTGATAGCCCCCCACACTTTTTTCTTTTTTTGGAAAAAGACGGATATTCAAAGAAAGATTTCACATTGACGAAGAATAAAATATGTTTTATTAAATAAGCTTAATGTACTATCATATATTTCAGGGGTCGGCAATTACGTTTGGACACAGGCCAAAAATAATTTTAGACATGTCATCGTGGACCATAGCTTTTTATATTATATAATATATATATATATACACGTAAGAGAAACATGTGTATGTATGTGTGTCCAATGAGATCTGCTACTTCACAAGACGTGCGCTGGTAATGAAAGGAAAGGCACTGGAGTGCTTCTGTGCGCTACTAAATCAAGTAAAAACCTTCCATCGAATGAGCAAGATGCGTGCTTCAAACGATCACCTGGCCTTCTAAACGGTGAAATGTCCATCTCAACATCGCGTTATAGTTTAACCCAACATAGATATTTTGTATTTTGCCTGCTTTTTTTTAACAAGATGTTCCACCTGTTGTTTTGTCACTTAAGGACTATCATCTATACCTCAATAAATGTTTCGAAATCGATAGGATTGCTGTATGCCTTTTTTCTTTTTGAAATATGGGGTTTGAAGAAAAAAACTTATTGAACATCAAATAATGTCGTTATGTGGGCCAGACAAAAAAGATGGCGGGCCAAAATTGGCCCGCCGGCCACTATTTGCCGATCCCTGATATATTTATTAAACAATACTATATTCTCATTAAAAAATATAAATGCACGCATTCAAATAATGCCGGGAACTAGAGGTCGACCTATATATATATATATATATATATATATATATATATATATATATATATATCTATATATATATTCTATATATATATATATATATATATAATATTATATATATATATATATATATGTGCCGATAGTACATTTGTCAAACTATCGGTATATTTTGGGACATATCATACATACTTTATTTTTCTCATATTTACTGACATACATATTTTAAGTACATTAGAGTGCTTTTAAAATACTTATATAATTTTTTTTTTTTTTTAGTAGCCACTAGGCAATTCTATTTCAATTTGGTATAACATTATGCACAATAAATTAACAAGATTTTGTACCAGTTGTTATGTAGACTTGTTTGCGGGGCTTATATGTACATTGGTATAAAAAATGTGAGTAAGGGAGGGGAGGGTGATATAAAACTTCAAACATCAAATAGTGAACACTAAAATTGTAATTTGGAATCACAACCTCCTTTTGTATGTCATAAAATAAAATACTAAAACACTTTTATCTAAATTCAAACGCGAAAAATTTAAAATCAGATAAAAACCAGAAACGATAGCATTAATCATATAATTTTATTCCAAACTTTTAAACTCTCCTAACGCAGGTAACGATGCCTGTAGGGATGTGTTTACCTTGCGATCTGCAAGCGTAGATCACTCTCTGCACTTTTGCAATGCAGGCCTCCACTTTGAATATTGACGGATATTTTGAAGACGTCACGATGAGCCAATCCTTTTGGACGGATAAACCCCATTCTGACAATAGCTCTTCGTTTACTTGGCGCACTAAAGGTGGCGAAGAGGAGCAATTAAAGAACAAATGTTCTGACGTTTCTACTTCAAGTTGGCAAAAGGAGCACTTAGACGAGTCCGAGGACTTGTTTGTGAATATGGAGGATGTGGCGACTCTGTATCTAAGTCCATTTTTCAGCCTGTGTTGTTATGGTATATCCATAATGACCCTCAGGGTCCAAATCTCTATTTTAAACACCGACCCTCTCACATCGTCTTGACACAAGTGTTCCAGCCGAACTGATTCTCTTCTGAGAAATGATTCCCTCCCGTACTCCTCTCGAGGAAGTGCCTCCGATAGCATGATAGAAAGGTGAAGGGGGCCGATCGCTTTCCTTGTAGATTCATCCGTCATATATATAAATAATTGAAAAGACGAACAATTAATTAATTGAACAAGCGAGAGAACCAAGGGCTCATTGGCAATGGGTTTGAAATTCCAGATTTGCCATAATTGTGCCAGGTGGGACCGGAGGATCCTTTTGACGGTTATTTGTAAACCCTGAAATATCATGATGTGACAGGGGGTGGGGGGGGTGGGGGTGGGCACAAAGGACCAATAAGGCCTAATTATAAAGCCTTTTCTCTATAAACCTCTTCTGATATTATTCCTACTATATATGTATAACTGCACTAATGATTTTTTCTCTTGGGAGCCATTACCTCAATTCACGATTATTAGTCAATAGATGGTTAAAGAAAAGGGTTTATATTTGTATCATATCATTAGCACTCTTTCATAAGAAACTTGTTCTCTACATATAAACATATTAATTATTGCTGCTCATACAAAATGCATTGAATGCCTTAGGAATAATAATAATACTACAAACTGTTTGTTATCTTTAAGACTACAAGAGTCTACAAATTATTTTACATCTGTAAGCAACGTGATGTCCTATGAACACGCCAACATGCAATAACAAATAGCAGAACCCAGAATGGCGGTACATTATTAATGCAATCTTGTTCCACCACGCAATGGGCAACATTTCTCTAAAGAAATACTACATTGGACCTCTTCATGTGGATAGCTCGGCTACACAACCGTTTTGGAAGTGATAGCATACAATTGCATCCGTCCATAGATGTACCCATATACACATAATATCCGAAATCGACTGGAAGGTACTTTTGTACCAAACAGAGTAGACCTTTGATATGGTGGGTTTTTAAGAGGCTGGGCAGGACCTTTTAGTCCCCTCAAAAACCCAGGTGGGCACCGGGTCAAACCTGATACTTAGTCGGGATATATGTTATACACTTTTGAATTTGTTTAAATCCTCCGACAGAACAAGTGTTTTGTTTTATGTTTTCTCATATCTTTTCAAATATCGTGGCAAATTAAGTTTTAACGTGAAAATAAGTCAACCAATAAGTACATACATTACTATATCAAAATTCCACATGTGATTGAATAAATTTAAAAAAAAACTTCAACCTGAATAATAAAGTGACGGAGGAGTCGTTTTTATTCTTTTTCTCGTTTTTCAAATATAAATGTCCTACTATAGCACTATTACTCTACACATCGATAATGTTTAGATCGCTAGTACAGTTTTAATATTTAGAGAAACAATTTGTTTATCCTATAAATACTGATCTAGACATCGACTTGCCGCCATCGATCGATTGGCGGATATATCCCCCCTTACACAAAGGGAACAATTAGTTAATGTACCGTAATGTATGTCTTTAAACAGTATTTTTGAACTATAGAAAGATTCAAGGTTCTTACTTCAATATTTTATCATGAAACCACTCTGTAAATCTGATTGACGAAAATGACCGATTCCAAAAAGCATCCACGCTCAAGTTTTTCTCATGGTCTTCTTCGAAGACGTAGGAAAGTCTGGTATGCGTTTGGTACGCTGTTGACTGAGATATTCCTCAATTAGATGTTTAGATTAAATATATACTCTTTAATAGTATTTATTTCTTCAATCAGTTGATTTGAAACCATATAAATTCAAAACTGTTGAGTGCCACTAATAGTGTTCGGTGATGGGGAATCACAAATTTGTATTTATACGTTTACGTCATGGATAAAAGATAATATGAACGTAAGAATGCGTTGCCAATAATAAAATGCATTAGCATTTGGAACAATTGGCTCCTCCGATTGCGATAAGAGTTGTTTATTATGAGCCCAAACCCCATAGTTGTCACTTAATCCCGTGATGATTACACTGTGGCCTCAAAACAAAGGCAATATACATTCAAAGTGTTGCTTAAAAGAGGTGAGTACTGAATCTTCGACAGTTGACATGATAATAAAGCAACAAGCAAACTAATATATATGTTATAATATTAATTTGATTAACATACACTGAATACAAACGGAGAGGAGTATTGTCGGATCTGCCACTGAGGAAACATAGATGAGAGGGAAGGAATACTTATCCCTTTGAACCGTCAAAGTCTAAATAATTAGCCCTATGAAGTAATTACTAGGAAAAATTACAAAAAACCAGTGACTTCAACGTCATGAAATCAATATTAGTGTTTTGTTCTTAAGAATCAACATAGCCTGATGACGTCACTGGTATTTATAGTAGTATTTTCCTTCCTTTTCCCGAGTATTTTATTTAAATATAGATAATATTTCATTGTTTACCTCATGGACGGAGCTAATGCTGTGGCAACCATTTTATCTACATGCCTGACGTCATCAAGTTGGTTGAATGTGTCTTCTGAGTTGAGAGTCCAGTTGTTGTTATAGTGGTTGAAACACCCTTATAAATTATAATCGCAAGCTTACAAAATATGTCTATCATATATATATATATATAAAAGATATAAACAGTTTTCAATTCTCAAGTTTTTTTACTGATTAAAAGTGCTAAAAGAACTACTTTTTTATTTCTTTTTGGCATAAAGAATCACTACATTCAACTCTTGGTAGGTAATCTTATTATACATTTATACCTTTATAGATCAATTAATATCAAGCCCACCTTATATCTTGTGTCGAATGAGGCTCAAAATGATCAAGAAATGCTCTAATAATCCTATAAACTCATAAATTCCACACATTTTCAGCCCTTCCGAAAGCCAATTATATGTACCCCCGATATCTGGCCTGGGCCAACTTGTCTTAAAATAAAAGAGTGTTTTATTATATACACGTAAGCTCCCAAGGGCATTTATGACTCTTGTTATTATTTTATTAAAGGATGCATGATGCAGATCTCGTTTTGCAAGATGAAGGAATACAAATGAACCAACTTCTATTTATAGAAGTGGTTCATTATATTTTGGTTTTGTGAGTTCTATTGAGGTTACGTCAATATATTAGTGGGTATCGCTAGAAATTATGAGCTGAAACGTATGCTTCGGGCAAAACTTACACTAGAATAATATATTAGGTGCCTTAGCTGCTTAATGGAGCCAACAACCGTTTAGTTATGTAGTATCTGGAGGAAAATTACAAAGTTGGGAATTTTTATATTAATATAATACATTTTTTTTTTCTGTCAAAGCATCGTGTTAACATATATTGTGACGTGTAAGTAAGGCTCTAAGGTCACTATATTGCAATAACAGCTGCCTATTATTAAAGCGTTAAAGTAAGTAGCGCATGCAAGGAAAAAGTAAACAAAAAAAAATTGGCCAAAATTTTGTAATTTCCTTTAACGTTAGATGTCGTTGTCCATGAAATTACGTCACAATCCTATTTAAAACCGGTTTAAAGGGATTAAATTTGAATGATTTGAAATATATCAAATAACTATAAGATAAAAAACGTCTCCAAATATAAATAATAAAGGACTTTGTTATTATTTTCAAAGAGCTCTAGCATAGAAGCGCCCCTTACGGACTTAAGAAGAACTAATATTTAGTCCAATTTTTTTGGGGAAAAAGGAAGAATTTATGTTATGCATGCGCATACTTTAACGCTTTACCTATTATGACTACAATTAGGCACGCTTTCAGTGAGGTTGTGCGGCACTGACGTCACCGGTAGGAGTAGCGAAAAGGTTGTTAAAGCAAATTCAGCCAGAAACATGTTTTTCTTCTTCATTTGACAACAAAGTTTTCTTTCTTGCTCTACGTTCGATAGTCACAGTGATTATCCATGTATCGACATATATCTAAATAAAAAATAATCTCATTTTACCGAATGAAATGTTTTCAACCGAAAAATATTATCTTTTTTTTTCTTCTTGCGTATGAACACTTGCTTTATTCAATTCATCTAAGTAGATGGAATAAAAGGAGCCAATTCAAAGGGTTCTCAATGACAATGATACAAGCTCATGAAAGAAGAGACAATTAACATTTTAAATGATGACATTTTTTCCTGCGAGCTCATTTTCACACTTCCGTGAGTGAAGTACTGCTCTATAGCATAATGTTTTTCATTATTATTTGCTCTCCTTTTCTGTCGACCAATCACGTTTCAATATAATACCCCTTTTCCCTTACACAAGTCATCAGTTTGGATTTTTCTAACATGAGCCTTACAGTAATTATTTGCTATATTTTGGCTCTGTAAACATGATATATACAAGGTCTGTATAATAAGTTCTGGCAATACAAAAACAAACTTGTAATCCTAGCAGTGTGACTACTCAATGACCTCACTGGAGAACGAATATACAGGGAGTACACGTATAATCCGGACTAATTAAAACCAATTTTGAAATGTAGATAACTTATATTTTTATCAATTTTTTCAACAATTTTTTGTTTAATGAAAGGCACACATATATAGATATTAATATATTGATATCAGCGGCGACAACCATCTCGAGGCGGTGCGTGAAGCGGCCGCAGGCCTTGGCGACGACGTCCTTTTTCATATTGGCGAACTCCTCCACGATGGCAGCCTTGAGGGAGTCGAGAGTGTTGTGAGCTTGCTTGTTGGTCTTGTTCTCGCCGTGCTCCAGAATTAAATAGTCGAGGGGGTTGCAGTCAGGGGAGCTGGGGAGCCACAAGTCCGGGCTCCAGTGGTAGGGAGGTTCTCCACCAGCCATATATATATATATATATAATATATATATATATATATATATATAAAATTATATATATATATATATAAATGTATATATATGAAAATATATATTTCATATATATATATATTTATATATATATATATATATACAGAGAGAGAGAGAGAGACTCACAGGACGTTACTGAATGCAAGGATACTGAAAAGAAAACGGTGGAATACTCGTGTAGTTTAAATAAATCTTCAAAAATACTTTTGAATCCTTTATTCCTTATATTTTCCTACATTTTCCTCTAAATAATCAACAATAAAATGTTATAATAAACCCTTTGATTGCAAATATAACGAGGGAGAAGGATTATGATTGCGAAAATGAAGTTGTGTGGGGTCTCGCATGGGGATGTGGAAGGATGTGGACCGGGAAAAGTTTTAGATATTTCCGAAACAGTAGGTCATTTCAGGGAAATAAATAAAAAAATTAACCTTGAGCTGTCGAAAAGGCCCTAGAAGAAATGGGTGGGCAAGAACCGGTTAGGGATAACCCTAGACTTTTATTTTTAGCCAATACCTCGGTCAAAAAGAAAATAGCCTTCTTGGGCGAGATTTTTAACAAAAGCCAACTATTCAATGCCAGTGAAGTTTTGGAGACAGAAAGGATTAGAAGGAACGTCAATTTTAAAAGACGACAGTGTGGCCCGAGGGACTCCTTTTTTAATTACATCAGTAGGGTACAAAATACAAGGCTTAGGAGCTTTTAGTGAAGGAGGGGGACAAAAAACATTTTTTGAATCAAATGGAGGGTAAAAGTGAGAGATTAGGGTTAAGTTTTACAGCGAAAGATATTATAAAAGCACTACAGAACGTTAGTTTTACTTTCTCTACTTATTGGACAAAATATTGGGTGGTGTCCAATACACTGAGCTTCGGAAGCATATATGGGAGAACGCAAGAGGAAAGGGTTTGTTATTTCTGTAAGACCGAGATTGAAACCGGAAGGCATTTTTTATTGGATTGTTTTACATTGAAAAAAGTATGGGATCTAGTCATTCAAAAAATTATACAAGTTTTGGTCATATTTTAAGAATTGATAGCATTTGTTTTATATATAAAGGTCCTGATCAAACCAAAATAAATTTTATTGTCGCAAAAATTCAAAATCTTCTTTACAAACTTAGAAGCACTAAAAAACCCCTATCAAAAAATGTTTTTAATTTTGTGAATAGATTATTTGATGATCTCTAGTTTTAGATGTTAAAATGTCACAATTTATTTTCATGTATCTCAGATTTGGATGTAACGTTAATATCATATTAGTTTAAAATAAATGTTGTACGGGTGTACAAAAAAAAACCTTTGATTGCAAAATAGAACGAGGGAGAAGGGCTTCAAAGATATAAATACCCTCTTCAAAGAGCTGCTAAAATGCATAAGTTACCGTATCCCTGGCATCTCAAGATGAAGCCTCCTAATCTCAAGGAGGAGGTCAATAAATTAGTAAACTTTTACATGGATTTACTAGAGCTTTTCGATGATTGAGGAAAAGAATTATGCGTTCCACGTCAGGGATTCGCGATGGGAAAAAATTTACTGCCCAATGTCAGATTTCCTCTATTTGCATATTTTAATAAATCATTGCAAGGACTGTGGCAAACTATATGTCCACACATTGCATGGTTTTTCTGATTGCCCAGCGGTGTCAATTTTAAAGTCCTTTTTACTTCTTAATGTTAAGGATTGGACAAGTGTCCCAATAACATTTTGAAAGCCATTGCATTGTTTGGCTTTCCTAATAAAGGAAAAAAACAATCAGATACTTCTAAAGCACTTATTGCAAAAAGGTTAACTGCAAACGAATGCATCAGATCCGAGGAACTTAGAGCCATAATGCTCTCAGCGGCGGCAAGATATGGAGCCCTTTCCTTAAGGATACCGTCGCTTCTGGACAACTTCTGGACCGTCGCCACGAATGAAATTAAGTACTTCCAATCAAAATCAAGCATCTTTTAAAAATAATGAAAAAGTTATTGAAATTTTATTAATAACTATTATTTGTTTATTGTAGTGCATTCAGTTTTTATTTGATGTTAGAAATGTAAAATTGTTTTTAATCTTTTATGAAGTTTTAATTAAGATTACAATGTCTATTTATGTATTTTTATACACAATAACTTCATATTAATAAAGATTTGATGAAAGAAAAAAAAACTTATTTATATACGATATTTTCCTTTCTCAAGACGTAACTTTTGCTGGGCTTATTCGTTTGATATCTACAGCTTCGTCTTCGACAATACATAAGTTATCTATAATTGGAATAATAAGTTAATATATAAATATCTCAAAGACATTTATAATATGAATGTTTATAAGCTGGTCATGTTGCAATGTAGTTTTCATGGGCAAGAATACTATGATACTTATCATGGGGAGCCACTGACAGAAGATTTAAAAGTGATAAGGAATGCATTTTTTCGTCCAAAAATGCCTGAGGCATTACATATTTAATTATTTTTAAATAAAATTTTAGATTTATGCATTATTTCTTGTGTGTTGAGAGGTTAGGTTTGTGTGTTAGAAAAATATTTTATGTAATCTTATATGGTAAACTATCCAGAGTACATTTTATGATGAAACTTATTTTGTAAGAAGAATAATGGAATTATTTTCATGGTCATACTTTAAAAACTAATTATTTATTGCGAAAATAAGCAGCAAATATTTTTTTATTTGATCATTATTATTTATTTAGCTAATTAACTTATAAACATATTTCACAGCTTTCGACTTGAATATATACGACAAAAGGGCTAAAATATTCATATGCCGATGAAGCATATTCCAATATCACTATAGTAACTGATTTAATTCATTAATCGTGGTCCAAGCTCGCTTCGAAACGAATCCCTCTGTTCAGAAAGAAATAAAATGATGTCATGTATGAACTGATAATGCAAGATTGTCAGACCGTGAGGTATAAAGGCGTCCTAGATACAAGAAACGGTCTTATAAACAGCCTTTTTATGTATCGTTCTTTTTCATCATTTATAATAAGGTATTTATTACAATTGTAACAGTGTGTCATAAAAAAGTAGAATTTATTTCCATTCTTCTGGGCGGATGTTAAGTTGAGAAAGCCCTTTAAGAGGCTTTAACACTAGAAGCGCAGGAGTTTGAAATACCTAGAACCGCGGCTGACGTCAATTGGACGTAAACTAATTTTTCATTATAAGTATATATGCACGAACATAAAACGCAGTTGCAGTCGTGGTATTATATATGTAAGCGTGCTCGCACTTTTGTTTAATTGCGTCGTAGTAGGTATTTTAGCATAAAGGGATTGTGACGAATAATAGACTAAGGCTTTTTAACACTACATTTTGCATCAATATCAAGTTCACTGATGGCTCAAGAAATACTAAGCCAGGGAAACTCCTGGAGGAATTTTTTATCTTGGACAACGAGGAAGTGGAGATGATAGCTGCTTGATAGTGACGAAAAAGAAGAACTCGTTCCACCTGATCCGATCTCGAGCGATGAATGTGATGAAAGAAGAGGTATTAGGAAATGTTCCACAAGCAGTTGGTCGTGATGGTACACAATGGGAGGAGTTGGACAGACCTAACTTTGGAAGAGTTACTGCTGCAAATTTGTTCACACCGCTCGACAGGGACTTACCAGGTATCCCAAGGTCTCAGGGCCCCATTGGATGCATTTCGCCTTCTTATTGACGAGGGAGTTATACGGCATATCGTCAAATGTACAAATGAGTACGCTCACAATATTAATCCGGACTTCACACTGAAGGAGGAAGAATTTGAAAAGTTGGTTGGGCTTCTTTATCTTCGCGGTTTATGAATGCGAGAACTACCCCTTAGAGAAGTTGTGGTCAAAGGATATGGGATGTCCTGCATTCAATCGAACACTTTATCGAGATAGAATGCGCTTCATAATGAAATTTTTGCGTTTCAAATAATTGCATTGACAAGTTTGCATTGATTTCAACGGTCCTCGACAGATTTGTTGATCATTCGCAAAAAAGTTATCAGCCTGCCCCAAGTATGACAATTGATGAGCAGCTCTTCCCTACCAAAGCGAGATGTTCAATATATGGCGAACAAGCCGGATAAATTTGGGATCAAATTTTGGATCCTTGCTGAGGTTGATAGCAAGTTCTGCTACAACATTACCCATACCTTGGAGCTGACGAGAATCTTGCGTTGGGTACTCATGGATCTGATAATGCTTATTTATATCCTATCGGATGCAATTCTATCGAACCATATAGGCAAAAAAAAAAGTTTGAATTTGCTTTGTTAAACACGAATTGCGAGTTTTTTTTGTTGAGAAACAAGGCTTTGATACTTTCTTGGATCACTAGATATACAAACTACAGATTTCTTCGGACATATAGGTTTCATGGGCCAATGCCTGGAGCGTTATCAAATGATACCCTTCAAAATCAAATTGATACTTTGATATGATGAAAATTAAATACCCATATGGTATTTCGTGTTTTAATGCGATATTAGTTTATATATCCTATAATAAATTTTTATATTTTTTGGAATGGTCTTGATAAAGACATCAAGAACATAAAAATAATGAATTCAAAAGGGGTAGATTTTTTTAAGAGATAAAATTGAGTAAGAATAACTCCTAATAATTGTGCAAAACTAAAAATCCATGAAATGTTTTAAATGAAACAAAAGTATTTAAACTAGTATGTTTATTTATGTTTTACAAAACATAAATCTCCCCTTTTTCATATCTATTTTATTTTGTATCATTGTATTATATGAATAGAATAAAGACCTTTGCCATGAAAAAAAACAACTAGAGGGATTATGAAAACGTTGATATTAATTGACTTTATTCTTCCAAAGGGCGAAATAAAGTTTAATTTTATATTTATTGAATATATATCGTTATCTTGATTATTATAAAAAAACACACACATATATATATATATATATACATATATCACACCTCTTGATTTATCGTTCATTTGTTGTTCGTTCATTTTTGGCGCCAAAAAAGACAAAGATTTCTACTTACTAAAAAAACAATCATTTTTTCAGAATGGCAAGAACATTATTTTCTATAAAAGTCGTCAATCTTTTTTTCAGAATGATGAACGACAAACGAACGATGAACAACTTACGATTCAATTTAAAATAACGATGAACCACGAACGATAAGTTTAGGTGAACGACAAACGAACGACAATTTTTCGTGAACGTCAACAGTCTGAATATATATATATATAACTATGTCAGCCATTAAGTTATTCCTTCATCATATCAGCATAAAGAAACCACTTCTAAATATCCTAAAAGTAACCTGATGGTCAATTTGGAACATCCATATACATTCTGAACCTATACGAGTAGTAATAATAACAAAACCATTCATTTCTCCATACATTAACCATGATTTATGCCACTTGAAAGGCAGTAGCAACAACGTCGCGACATGAAGAAGGAGACTGGTCCTGATGCTATCACCAATAAAGAAAACTTACTTCTCAGAGAAGAACAACGGCAAAGAGAGTGAGGGGAAGAAACGCACATGCCATTATGAGCACAATTATTCTGATCAAAAATCTTTGTTGTTGTTGTGATTATAAGTGGTCATAGCCATTTCTCTATGTCTAAAGCCTCTTTTTTTCCTTCATTGCCTCCTCTACATACAGGCTTAGTCATTGTTTGCCAAGACAATAATAATACTAACAACAGTATCCGTTTTCTCTCATGGTTCAAAACATTTTATTTATGAGTTGTTTGCTGAAGAACATTAATTTTTTATTTCTGTAAAAGTGGCTTTTAATGTCAGTTTTTATATTT
>CP045910.1:7645749-7656286 GCA_013387185.1 Caligus rogercresseyi | reverse complement strand
TTTTTGGGATTTGAGAGTCGGGCACCCCTAGGATTTTACCTTAATGCATAGAGAGGATCATGAGACAGTTTGAACGAAAATCAATAATATTAAGTGTCGTCTCTTCAACTAACATCCAATCACTTTCATTTGCTTTTTATAGAAGATTGGTGATTGGTGATTTCGTCTTCCCATCCGAGGAGGCCCTGAGGTCCACAACTTCAGTGGCGTACCCACTTGGGAGGGAGACAGCTACTTTTGCATGTCACACAATATCTGTGTGGAACTTGTCTAAGGCCTCGAGGTCGGCCACTACCCTTCACACAGCCAGGACCGCAGCTAGGGCCATTGGACGCAGCGTCCCATATAATCCATTCTGCCTGGGCATTTTGTTTTTATTTATTTTATATTTTATATTATTTTATTGTTTCATTATTTATTTATATATTTTAGATTAGTACGAATGTAACTAATATGCCCAATGGCAAGAATATACTCGTCCACACACTTAAAAGCTTACTGGCTATTTTCTAAACTCCAAACCTGAAAATAGATAAACTAATCTATAAAAATTCCGACCCATGATGATTGAGAAGCTTTTGAAGAGGAAGCTTTCTCATCCTGGAGGAATTAGAAACTGACCGATTTCTGAAGAGTTGGATTTCAAAAATAAAGTATAATTTTTACCAACATTTATTATTCTTTTATTAATTTTTATTATTTTGTCTCTTTAGTAACGTACTGATATTCCCACGTTTTTATAAGATTGATTTATGTTTTCTGATTAAATGTGTCGCCATTTTATGTCATTAAGAAAAAAGCTACCATGAATGGCATTACTTATGACTTCATGTATCTCCTAAAAAGCGATGCATTTAATTAATATTGCAAAAAATATCAATAAATATATATTATTTATATAATTCCTATTAAACCCATGTCTACCAGCACCGATTCAGTAATGCTTTAGCAGTCCTACCATGGGCAAATGCAGTTATATTCCTTTGAAAGAGGTAGTATAAATCTATCATTTTATGACTGAAGCCCCCTCATAAAAAGTATTTAATTGAATGCAAACTATATAAATAATAATTTTATATATCATTCTATTCTTTGTTTTTTTTACCAACTAAAAGACTCGTCTCTAGAGTTAATAAGGTGGTTTTTTTTGGCTTGTGTGTGTGTGCATATTTTGAGTGTGTTTCAGACCAGGAAAGATGTTGAGTCTTCCTTACCCAAAGGGTTCTCTTTAATTATATACCCAAATATGTGTAGTATATTTTTGACTGGTTTTTCTTTATATTTTTTCTTTAGTGTGCATGCACAATCTCATGTGCATATAATATATATACATATTAGGGTGGACACATGAGCTGTTTGATCAGTTATGATGACCTAAGGTGAATGTAAATAACGGAATAACAAATATTAGTTATTTTATAAAACAAAAAAAACTCCAATATGGCGGCCATTTTTCAAAATGGCGGCAATATATGTAGACTGCATGTCAAGGACCAAGAAAGACCTGATAAAATATTTAATTTTAAAGGGAATAAGATATAAAACTTGTCTCTTTCAACTATAACGTGCTTATGGACCAAAATCCATCAGCACTTTAAGTTGGAGGAACTGAGAGCCATTAATTTAGCTGCGGCATCAGCTAAGTATAACTTCGTAGGTTCCAATGCAAAACCTCCAATGCCCTAGAAACCGATTTACATTTGCAGTGGTTATAATCTGTTGACATTATGACGTTATTTTATCGGGATGTATATTTCTTTACCGATAAATTAATTTAGTTTTCTTGAATTACAAGGTCGGCTGATAAGTCCCGAGACTAACACATAGATGGCGCAGTGGATTTGTTTTCATTTGACTGTCAGCTAGTACCAACCTTCAAACATACATGCATAAATATAACAGCTGTCTGACAACTAGTTTGTGAGATACTGCGTTTTAATTGAAGCTACTTTTGTTATTGTGAAAAAGACGAATTTCGTGTGTGTTAATAAAACATTATTTTTGATGGTAAAAATACCGTCGAAACTAAAACTTGGCTTGAAGAATGTTATCCGGCTTGCTTCATCGAAAGCAACCATATGTCGATGGCTTGCTGAATTCAAACGTGGTCGTGTGAGCACGAATGATGATAAACTCAGTGGACGCCCAAAAGTGGTGGTTACACCAGAAAAAATAAAAATAATCCACAAATGATTTTAAATGACCGTAAAGTGAAGTTGATCCAGATAGCTGAGACTCTGAAGATATCCAAAGAGCGCGTTGGACATATCGTGCATGAATATTTGGACATGCGAAAGCTCTGTGCAAAGTGGGTGCCGCGAGAGCTCACAATCGACCAAAACAACAACGAATTGATGATTCTGAGCAGTGTTTGAAGCTGTTCAATCGTAATCAATCCGAATTTTCGCGTCGATATGTGACAATGGATGAAACATGGCTCCATCACTTCACTCCCGAGTCCAATCGACAGTCAGCTGAGTGGACTGCATATGATGAACCGAATCCAAGCGAGGAAAAACGCAATAGTCAGCTGGGAAGGTTATGGCGTCTGTATTTTGGGATGCACACGGTATAATATTCATTGACTATCTTGAAAAGGGGAAAACAATCAACAGCGATTATTATATAGCCTTGTTGGAGCGTTTGAATGATGAAATTGTTGAAAAACGGCCCCATTTGAAGAAGAAAAAAGTATTGTTTCACCAAGACAATGCACCGTGTCACAAGTCAATGAAAACAATGGCTAAATTAAATAAATTGGGATACGAATTGCTTCCCCATCCACCGTACTCTCCAGATCTGGCCCCCAGCGACTATTTCCTGTTTGCAGACCTGAAGAGAATGCTCGCTAGTAAGAAATTTAAGGACAATGATGGAGTAATCGCCGAGACAGAAGCCTATTTTTCGGATAAAACGAAAGACTACTATAAAGTAGAATCGAAAAATTGAAAGATCGCTATAATCGCTGTATCGCCCTCGAAGGCAACTATGTTGAATAATAAAATCGAATTTTGTCAAGAAAATGTTTTCTTTTTTAGTTAGTCTCGGGATTATCAGACGACCTGTTATATATAAACGTTTATATATAGTATAAATTTTATCTTAAAACAATTCAAAATGAATAATACTCTCAAAATGTTTTTTTATATATGTAACTAATCCGGCAATATATTTCTGTTTTCTCATTGGTGTGGTTGCGCATAATAATTTGATACAAAATAAAAAATATCCATTGATGCCTTTTCGTCTGATATAGTTTATGTTATATTTAAAAAATAAGACCAATATATATAAATATATGTATATATATATATATATATATATATATATTCTTATTCCACTTATTTCCTATGTTTTTACCAAATTTTTGAGAAAATCATCTTAGGGATATTTTCAAAATATTGGATGGCTATTAAAAAGTTTAATTACTTATTTTTTTATGTAACTAATCCGGGCTATATATTTTGTTTTCTCAATGGTGTGGTTGCACATAATTTATTTTGATAAAAAAATAAAATAACCAATCATTGCCTTTTCTGCTGTTATAGTTTATGTGATATATATATATATATATATGTATATATATATATATAATATAATAATATATATATATATATATACGGGGGATTATTTTCCACTTATTCCTATGTTTTATACCAATTTTTGAGAAAATCAACTTAGGGATATTTTCAAAATATGTGAATGGCTATTTCAAAAGTTTAATTACTAGTACATTTTTTATAAAACAAATTTTTTGGTGATAAATAGTAATACGATCGTTTTGGCGCGTTTAATAAAGGACATATCAGCAAAGGAAATGCTTTAAGAATAATAAAGAAAGTTTAACTTCTTTTTTGTTTGTTAAAAGCTCTTCACTTTTTTATTCTCACATTTTCCTTAAGTATTGATCTACCCTAAGTATAAAAAAGTGAAAAACCTGCTATTTTTTTTCTAGAATGATTTCAAGAAAAATAATAATAAGAATAATAGTAACAATCAAGGCTCCAATTAACGACTCCTTTGAAATGTAATTAACATATATATAGAGAGAGAAGTAGAAAGGATGCATGTTTCAACGTAATTGAGTATCGGGTTGCATTATTTATATTTAAGTATTGGGAAAAGTAATAGCAATGAGTACAAATGATTTGGATGGATCCTAGTCGTTGGAAAATGGAAGCTTAGTATATAAACAAATCTGAATGTTTGTTTATTGTTGATCGAAATCGAAGGAAAGTGATATATATTTGAATGAAATGATGAAAAACATATCTGTGACTCCGTTCTAGAACGTGATTTTTGGAAGAAATGTAGCGTGAATAATAAAGGTTGAAATTATGACTTAATGCATCTTCATGATTGTTGAAGTGTAAACATAATGTTATGGTTATCATAGTATTACTTTTGTTCGGACTGTCATTGAATCCGGAGGGCACCAACATAAACTCGAGTTCTGGACATTATTGTGTCCAGCATTCTTAGTTTCCTGTAAAAAAAGAATGACTTCAAGAGAAAATACTGAAATGATGCAAAATTTACTGCGCAATTACAAATTTTAAAATAAATCCTTCCAATTTCAGTTTTTTAAAGAATTGTGAGCTTTATTTGAACAATATTTTCCATGCGTTCGTTGATTGTCATATTCGAAGGGTGGTTAAGCACTTCTTAAAACTTAACGTTCGTGAAATTGAAGACCTTCATCAAAAAAAGCTTTTATTATCTTTGATGTCTTTCATCATAAACAGAAATCTCCCCTAATCACAAAGCAGTTGAATCTGCATACAAATATCAAATCTCTTATTACTAGTATATTTAGAAAAAGGACATAAGACCTATGATGCTCCTCATGCCCGCCACTCTACATTTGATGTTCAAATTCCTGATTTGGGAGCGTCAACATGGAGTTGAGCGGAGAATTCATTCAATTTTATGCAAACAGTTAAAAATTGTATTGGAACAACATTAAGAGGATTGTAAAAATGCATTGCCGTATTGAATACAAATTAGTTTTATCAATGTTATTTTATAAATATGGTTGTTATTTGGACAGTAATTTTGAACTATAATGTTAATATATGTTTTTTACGCAACTGTCAGATTGATTTGATTTTTTGAAGTTATCTGTGTGTTTTAGTGACTTTAATATTACACAATATTTTATTTACATAAGATAATATATGTTTTTTAGTATAAACAAGAATGCCTGATAATGATCACATCAAATATCAAAGACATCAAAGCAATTATAATTTATACAAGAGGCCGATTCAACAAAAAATAATGTGGAAATGTGTTAATTCAGAACATTTTATTTTCATTTTTAGAGCGCAAGTTATACTCGTCTCGAGAGGGAAAAGTGTTTATTGATCAATCTCACCTAAAATCTGAACTGATTTTATTTATTTTGATATTGTTCCCTTTTTAGTCCGATAGATTTACGTCCAAGTGGACACATGATAGCGTGTAAATCCACACGGATGCAACAAAATAGTGCTTATTCATATTTGAAGTGTTAAGTCATAACCTATCACGTCACAAATGTATTTATATTAGTTTGTATATAAAGTCAGTTTTCATATAACTCTCAATCAAATAAGACGTCATTCTTTCCGTATTACGTCATCACGTCTCAATTTTTTCTACAACACACTTAATAAGCAACCAAGTCCTAAATTCACTATTTATTATTAATAAAAAAGTCATAAGGTGACTTCCGAGAAGTCCAAATAAAAAATACATCTTAAATAAGGATATTTATTCGTTACAACTATCGACATCCTATTAACCTTTTTATCATCAAAATTAAAAAAAATATATACAAAAGATACAATATAAACCAAAAATATAATAAATCTGAATTAAATAAAAGTATTTGGTCTTCGATAAACATTGCTCTTATCCCTCGATACCACTTTTTACATCCATATGTAAAATACTCTATTCAAATCTACCTTCTGTGTCATAAAATTGTCCATTTGAAGAGCTTAACATATTGCAAATAATAAGATATATTATAAATCTGATGATATATCGTCTTGAAGCTCCAAGGATAGTATTTAATAACAAGTTATTTTGAAAAATTTGAACTACTTTCGAATATACTTTACTCCAAGCTTAATATATTTTAAACACCAAAAGATTTCACTTATTTTAAATAGGTCCCAAACAAGAAGAATATTTTTTTAACAACTAAAGTACGACTAATCGTATACTCATGTTTAAAGGCATCCCTACCGGAGAATGTCGATCCCCACTTAAATGTTTTAATCAATAAAGCTTGTCATCCTTTCGAATGTTATTAATAATTGAATTTTTTAGGCTGAAAATTTTGAAACAAAAATAAATAGTTTAAATTTTGTAGCAAAACAACTTATTATCAGGTTATTTCTATATGTTTTATACTGCATTAAGTATTTCATACTATATGTAAAATAGACTTTCATGCTATTTTTAGATAAATTAAGCTATAGTTGTTGTTCGCTATATTACTCAAAATATTCAGTGGACAAGGAAACAAAATGATAATAGAGATCCGAATTATTTTGCTGCACATTAGAAGTTGATTGATACTTGATTCTAAGGGCTAATATATTGCCAATATTTTTTAATGAAAAAAGTAGATTGCCAATTAATCCTCCGATTTATTAGCTATAAAAATAGAATAACTTTATATTTAAAAAATTATATCATTTGTTGCAACAAATCATGGACGATCAGTTCTACAACCAGTGTTTACAGAAACAAATGCCTTTTTGACTACTATATAATGCTTTAAAAAAACAATGGGAGCTTATTATGGTCGTCTATATGATAAAATGAACATATTATTATTTTTAAATGTTCACATAATTTGAAAACTCTGAAATGTAATCATATATTTAAAAGTATATCATAAGAAAAATAAAATATATAATTATCAGCAGGTGTCCAAATTTACCGATATTTTGAAAAATGTATTTCATCACCGATGTATCTGTCGATCTCCTCTGTACATATATAATTTATTTGCACTTTCATTATCTCCCTCATTTAATTATAATTAATTATACAATCCTTCATCCTCCTATAAATATTTGGAGGGTTCTTAATTACAGCTAGGCAACAAGAGGGCCTTAGACGGGTTTGTGTAAAACTTGCAATCAACCACTTTCTGGTATAATGCCTTGCCTGCAGCTCCATTTAATCATATAATCGTCTCTTGTTTTTACTTTTTTTATACTGAGGGTTATAAAGTATGTATTAAAGGTGAATTAAAGCTCTTTAGCGAAATGCCTTTTAATCGTTTAAGGTAATTGAAGTCATGAACTATTCTTTTATGGTAGAAATGTAAGATTTCACCGCTATTTTTTTATTCGGCATTCATCGCATTCGATCTATAAATCAGTCAATCAATCCAAGGATACTGCATACATGGAAGGGTGGTGACTCTTTACCTAAGTAGGTACACTTCTTCCTTTTTCAGTAGTTCTTTATTCTTTAGTCAAACGTGGTGTATTTAGACCACAATTATTTTTCTCACCTCAAGGAAATATAAATCAGATAATGGAAATTTGATATTAAACATTTAAATTTTGTAAGAATAAAAACACTTTATATATATAAATATTTTAAATAAGTAAGAATTATATGCCCCCTGCTTACGTATTGATTTCCCGGCGCGCGAAAAAAGTCACGCTTCCATGTAGTTCTAGTATTCCTTGATACATTAAATATACATGATTGCTTTATAAAAAGGAAGTTTTACTCTTGTAACGATTAGAACACATGCTTTTTTTGTTATGTTTTGAAAATTGAACACGTGCAACCAAATTATTGTTATTTATTGAGTAGAACTGAATAACAATAAAGCTTAAAATTCAGTAATCCCATGTATTTAATTGGGTCTCATGAACCCATAATCTTACAAATCATCGGCAAACCTATTTTATTTAGTTTTTTTAAACCTACTTATTAACTCTTGAATAAAATGATTAAAAAAATATATATTTTATCATAAAAACAAAATATACTTTATGATGTTTTGATATCGAAATATTTATTTCAATAATAATACTTGTTTGTTTATCTAGCTTCTATACAAGCCCCACCACACCAGAGCTTAATCTAGCTTAGCCTGTAAGATTTAGCCATGAGCATGTAACCTTATTATTAAATAATTTATATTTACATAAAAAGTTGTATAAGAATAACTTTTTTTCTTCTCTTGGACGGTGGTCGGTCACCAATTCAGCACAATTTCCACACCACACAATCATAAATGAAGTGGATTGGCGTTTCCTCATTTTCTTCATAAAGTCTACATGCTGAGTATAGTGATTTCCTCATAACAAATGATGTTTTTAATGTTAAGATGACCACTTGTCACGATTGTACGCGATTTTGTACAGGGTTAGGATCCAAATTTTTGCAGTTCACTTCCATCCCCCTTTTCACCTCCTACTTGACTTAAGACGGTCTTTTATCGGTCTCAGTTGGTAGTTTAGATCAAGACAAACAACTTTTTATAAGAATAGTTTTGAGATTGATTCAAGATTCGAAGCAGGAGTCAAATAGAGAAGTGTCAGCTTTGCCCCGAGCGGGAGTCACCCCACCCCAGAAAGGCTGCCGGTACCATTGCGTCTCTGTCCGCACTGCTTAATACGTGAAGAAAGCTGTCAATGCTGGTCAGGAACCTGTCGAACTGAAGGAAGTAGGGGCATAATAAAAAAGAACTCGAGAATCTCCTCGACGACATCAGGGCCAAGATTGCCGAGGACCCAACATCGCCGATGAAATCCATGGTCTATGAGATGGGCGTGGACCCTAAGACCATCATGGCCGGTTTCAAGGATTTGGGAATTAGTCGTATGCCAGGACTCCTAGACACCTGCTCACCGATCGCTTGAAGCAAAGGCGCTTTGAACGTGCAAGAAGGTGCTCACTACTTCAAGAATCCAGAGTTCGAATGAAGATTTTCTCCGATAAGAAATCTTCACCTGGATGCCGGTTATCAACAGGCGAAATGATAGGTATAT
This sequence comes from Caligus rogercresseyi, assembly GCA_013387185.1. NCBI lineage: Eukaryota > Metazoa > Arthropoda > Copepoda > Siphonostomatoida > Caligidae > Caligus > Caligus rogercresseyi. The sequence goes on along the minus strand of CP045910.1, from coordinate 7,647,272 downwards.
TGCCAAATCATTAGACCAGGTCGAGGGCACCTACCGAACAAAGCACCTGCAAACAGATATGATGCTGAGGGTTGTGTCGAGCGATGGGCAAGAAGATACCTCAGTACTTTTTTCAAGCCGACGAGAAAGTGGACAACCCGCTGCCTACTACAAGGTCTAACCTAAACTATACATGGACCCAAGATGTGTGCTCCATGCCATACGTCCAAGAAAGTCCAGGATTTTCTACCGCGCCCACATGTCCGACTTCTGGCCAGCACATATGGCCCAGCTCAAGCTCAGAACTGAGACCCGTTGGACCTTTTCTTTGGAGCGTCTTGGAAAGGACCACCAATAAACGTCCCCCTCCAAATTTGAAGGCCTTACAGCCAAGCCATCTGCGAGGTATGGGACGACATTGAGCCAGGAGATATCCGCAAAAGTTGTGCCAGCCGTCCGTCACCGTGTTTGAGGCTGTTTAGACCAGATGTGGTGGGCATATTGAATGGAACATGATGCCCAAGGGGTCCCTTTACCTTTTATTTTTTACATTTTTGTAATTCGTTTATATGTAGTAAATAATTTTATTCATTTGTTCCCCGTACAGTTTACTCATAAATTTGGGTTCCTAACCCTGTCATATTGATGTCCTACGACAGGGTGTCGGCAATTACGTTTTGGACACGGGGCAAAAAAAAATTTAGACAATGTCATCGCAGACCATAGCTTTATATTATATACGGGTGTAAAAGCAAATCGTGGACAATCTGTGCCACTCAAACATGGTCAACTACTGCCTGAACCTTAGTATTGCATTATCTTACCTTTAGTAACTTTTATAGGTTGGTCCTAATTTTGTCTAAATTTCAAAGTGGCTGCCCTCTGCCTCCATCATGGCCTCCACACGGGGCCCTGAAGGCATCGCAGACCCTGACCCACGTAGTCCATGGACATGTTGGTCCACTCCTCGTGAACGGCGGACTTTAGGCTCGCCACATTGGGATGGGGTCTGCCTGCAAGCCTTCCTCTCCAGATTGCCCTAGATTACCATAGTCCAGAGGTGAACAGTCCCCCCCCATGGTTAAGAAGGCGGCCACATTCCCCATGGCCAGAAGTTGGCCAAGTATCACTGCACCACTTCTGGGTTTTGATGGCCTTATGCACCTGGTGCACTATCTGCTGAAAACATAGTTGCCCTCAGGGTAGGTGGAGTCCAACCATGGCTTGACTACAGTCTTGAGGACGTCCAGATACTCATTGGCCCCCACCTTGAGGGCCAGCAGGGAACCAGAAGGGGGGCATGGAACTTGCCGTCGCTAGCTAACACCTAACCAATCATGGGCACCCTGGGGTGCTTAGTGGCATTGATGGGAGGGACCTACTGGCACTGTGGCTAGATAACGGCGGTGTCTGGCATTTTTTCTCTGCCGTTTCCACAGTCCAGAACTTCTCATTCTGAAAACCACGTACCAGTCCCAGCTTCTTCCTGCATCCCATTCACCACTTTCTTCCCTTATCTTGAACCCTGAGCATTTGGTTGAGCT
>CP045910.1:7626785-7645649 GCA_013387185.1 Caligus rogercresseyi | reverse complement strand
AGTCCATTATCTCGAGGTATATTTCGCCACGCAAGAAGACTCTCCTTGAATGTTCTCCACTCTCAGATTTGAGCAGGAGTATGCTTCATTGACTTGACGTAGGATTCTGCTGGCCGTTTGCTTGAGAGTGATATGGTGAAGTCAAATCATGGATGATATTATTATCCTCACAGAACTTCTTAAATTGGGATCGAATTGATGGCCCCCATCTGTACAATAGTATCTGGAAACCAAATTCCAGGCACCAATCGTAAATAACCGTTCTGATCCCCTCCGTAGATGTACGTCTTAGAGGGGAACTGATGGGTCATCCTGTGAAGCGATCCACTACGACAATATAGTTTTTTTCCGGTGCACTGAAATAGATCGACTGAACTTGAAGAAAGTGGACGCGTAATTTGTACTTTGGAGAGGTTTCTTTGTTTTTGCGAAGGTTTGTATTCAATACACTTTGAACAAGAATCACAATGTTTAATTATCGTATTCCATTCCAGGCCAAAATACAGTGCCCTTGCCTTTCTCGGCTCTTCGTATGCCTTGATGTGAGAGGTGCAGTTTTGTTAATATTGTTCGTCTGAAAGGAACAGAACTATTATCCTATTAGCATTTAGAAGAAGGAGACCGGACAATTCATCAATGGATAAATTGCTCCATATTTTGGCATAAGCCTTTGAGGATGACATACGGGTAGTTTTTTAACTAATATAATTCCTTAGAGTAGATTTAAGAATTTGATAGTCACCGTCCTCTTTAGCTGCTTTTATTATAGGCTGTAGAGCTGGATCTATGTGCGTTTACAGAAAAATTAGCAACAGATATATCGCATTGTTCATGGGGGTCAAAGACAGGGGTTCGGGAGAGAGCATCAGAGATAAGGTTGGTCTTGCCAGATGTCCATTTTATATCAAACGTGTAACCGGCCAATTTTTCCATGATTCTTTGAAGTCTTGCGTTATCTACAGCGTCTAAGTTTCTTCCATCGAGATTCCTGTTAAGGTTTTGGTCGGTAATGACTGTAAAAGAAATGCCTATTAAATATATTACTGCGCCATGTAGGTCTTGACGAAGACTACTTTATTAATGTTTATATACACAAATACAAAGAACTTAGGAGAGGGATTTGGATGATCCGTTTGACTTATAAGATCTCAAGAAGTATCTTATAAGTCATGACCACACACTGCCCATTTCAAATTTCTACCAGATGTATGTTCTTTGATGCTCCATGCAAGGATTGTGGAAGGTTATTTAATTCAATCATCCATGCCTTCTCCCTTGTCCTATTCTACGTATCTTAAGAGACTTTGTTCTTTTAAATGTTCCTGGAATAACTGGAAACTGATCGCTCCCATAATCTCTTCGGATTAAATTATAATCTACGGACATCATCTCCGAAAACAAAAGCAATTGAGTTTGCACTTTCGAGTTGCAAAAGCTACATCGCAGAGCGTTATCTTCGGGAGAAGCTATACAAGAGGGAGACCTTAAATCCATTGTCATATCAGCAGCAGCTCGATACATGGCGCTCTCCATCAAGATTCCAGAAGATTCAAGCTGGAGATTTGCGAGTGACATCGTTCGTTATTTCCCCTCCTGTTCCGAGAGGACCTCTCATCATCTGAAGTTTTTAATACGTTTTACAAAAAAAGTCTAGTTTTAAATTAAATGACACCTATTTATTCCGATCACGTTAATGTTATTTTATTGTCCAATTAATTTCAACTTTGTTTTTATGAAGTTATTGTACTTTTATATGGCGTTTAATGTTTTGTATTGACTTTATTTAGTGTATACATTTTAAACTATAATGTTTATTTATATTATATATAATTATATATATATATGCATTTACGCTAAATTTAATAAAGTCATAATAGGATTTAAAAAACAAAAAAAACAAACAGATATTTTTTATAATTCGATGACGCTATAGGAACTCGAAGGATCTAGACAGCCCTGCAATTGTCTTTGTCACCCGCCAAGTACCTCATAAAGTGCCTACCTCTCTCAATGGCTGTGACAAGCCCATGGCCTTTAAAAGGTTGACAGGACGTAACTTCTTTACACGCTTAATATCTAAGACTTTGGTTAGGGCAATGCCCACTAATCATTCTTATCTGTAGTCAAAGAAAATGATTTCCATAAAACGGGATTCTTTTGATTCGTAAATGTTGTACTGCCTAATCGCATTTTGTCTACATGAATGGATGAGAGTGGCGTTGCAATATTAATTAAAATGCATGTTAATATTTGATTGGATAATCATTTTGACGAGGTTTTTTGTGGTTCTTAAAATAAAGCAGTTGTAGTCATTTTTTTAAAGATTTGATTGTTTATTATATGAAAGTATTTTTTTTGTGAAGCATATTTACAATTGATGGATAATTTTGAATTGTGTATTCATAATATTTTTGTTGTTAATGTTATTTACTTCTGTCATTATACTCAGTGAAATCTAATACATATTCGAACGGCTAAAGCTATTTCAAAGATTTATTCATTGAACTGTTTTATTTCATACAGATACAATATATCACACAAAACCAAGATATATAAGCATGAGGTTTATAAACACATCTTGTTTAAATACCGATCGAAGCCTATAGTCCTTTTTCAATTAAGAAAAAGTAGTTCATCTATAAACATCACTGCTTTCTTTGTTTGTCCAAGTCCGATTGTCAGAGCGATGATCTATTTATCGACAGAGCGTATGAGCATCCCAAATAAACATTCCTTTAGTCCTCTGAGCAGTTTCTTTATTCATTATAGTAATAATAAGTTGAAGTGGAGGAGTCCAATTAAAGGAGGATTCGACAATGACGTCATTGGTTGTAGGCCACTGAAGAAGAGAATATTAGTATTGCTATGGATGAATTTCTTTTCTCTGAATTGCTGATGTTCTTCCTCAACAGCAGCCGCATGTAATTGATACTTTGTGCAGCATAATGTCAATGCTTTTTCATACTCCACTCGCCTTTTCTTTCAACCAATCACGATTCAAACACTACCACTTTTGTATTATCCTTAGTCATGACTCTTAGATCTCTAGAACATGTACACTATGCCTCTAGAGTCGATCAATCATATAGTTATGTATATATATATATGATATATATATATATATATATATAATATATATATATATATATATATATATATATATATATATATATATATATATATATATATCAGGAAACGACCGGGTACCCGGCCCGGCTCGGGTCCCGGCTGTTTTTTAGCGTCCCGGCCCAGCCGGTGTGGGGTTTCACGGATGCCGAATAACTCATAGAACATTATATGGATAAGAATACTTTATTTCAATACTTAAGAAGAGAGAGAAAGAGAGATCAGGTCGGGTCAGCACATGGGGCTCTCGTGACGTCAATGGTGAAGGACGTTAGTTATTGACGTCATCGTATAGTAGGTATCCTCACACCCCCTCTCGAGCCCCAAGATGACCTTAAGTCATTATGAAGGGGTAAATCTATCGGGGGCGTACCGGACTCTTTTGGGTCGTTGATAGGTTGAAGGTGTGACCGTTGGAGCGTTGTCTTCGAGGGTCATGTCCCGGCTCTGCTGTACTTCACTGTTCTTGATAACCCTCAGGAAGCGACGATTCCTCGTTAGAGTTCGGCCTGACGGAAATAGTAGGAGGTATTCCCGGTTACACGTTTTTCCTTGCACTGTGGCAGTACGATCCCAGGTTTTATTTGTTGGATCCTGAACCCAGACCTTGGAGTTTATGGGGATGGAGTTGAGCGGCCGTGAGGTTTTGTTATATTGAGCACTCGCGTATTGGTGCTGCTTTGCAATGCTTAATCATGTTCGTCAAGACGCTTCTGCCAATTTTTGTCAAAGGTGAGATTGTGGGAAGGGAGTCTGAAGCGCATTGGTCTTCCAAAGACGAGTTGGGCCGGGGAGAGCGTGGCGTGACGAGTTGGAGTGTTGCGAATTTCCAGCAATCCTTCCTGGAAGGCCTCAGACTCAGGGCTCCCGGTCTTTAGGAGTAGAGATTTTAAGGATTTAACAGCGAACTCCGCTAGTCCGTTTGACTGGGAAAATGTGGGGATGATATTCTCTGAGTGATACCCCAGTGCTTAAAGAAGTCCTGCGTCTCTGCGGCAGTGAATTGGGGGCCTCCATCTGAGAAGATTCTCAGAGGCCTGCCGAAGATAGAGATGTGTTGGAGGAGGCTGTTAATAAGCGACTTGGCGGTGGGTGCATTTGAAAATCTGTGGAGGGTGAGGAAGTTTGAGTATCTGCCCACCAATGCCATGTAGTGTTTTCCTCCTGCTTCGAAGAAGTCCGTCGCAATCTAGAAGGATTTGGGCCCGCTGCGATGCCGGAATGACGATCCTATCACCAAAGAGGATTAAGTTTTCTTCAATGGTGAGATGGGGGAGAATTTTGGCGTATGGCTTGAGCTTTGGGTCGAGATGTCGCATGACAGGTCCTTCCAGAATAGTTTGAATGAGTAACTGAGATAGTGAGTCTCTCTGAGTGTCCTCTGCGACCTCTTGAAGGATGGGATCGCGTGCAATATGGTTGCGAGTTGTTTGACCACATTCGACTTGGGAGGGATCAAAATTGTTGAGAGTATCCACGAGGTTACCTTTTATTTACTGATGGATCCGAACATGTCCTCAGTCATGTTTTTATCTTCTTGGGTTGGATCGTCCACGGGTGAGCGGGAGAGCGCATCTGCCATCCGATTGTCTTTACCCTTTTTCAAACTTGTGATGAAGTTGTAGGGTGTTAGGAGGCTCTATAGTCTTTGGATCCTCGTGTTCTCTATGGCGTCTAGCGTTTTTTTGTTGAAGATCGTGAGGAGAGGCTGATGGTCCGTAACGAGCGTAAATTCGGACAGGCCAAAAGATAAATATGACAGAGCGGAGTGCCCATACTGCGGCGAGTAGTTCCAGCTCGACCATGGCAAAGCGTTCCTCTGCTTCAGTGATGAAGCGACTCCCGCACTCGATGAGCTTCCAGGTACCTTGCTCGTCCTCCTGAAGTAGTATGTATCCGAGTCCGTTGAGTCTAAAGGCATCTGTTTGGACCATTGTTTTCCGCTTGGGATTGAACGTTGTAAGAATGGGAGGTGAAACAAGGCTGTCTTTGACTTCTTGAAAGGCTTTGGAGTGATCATTCGTTCATAAAACGGATTTTTGGAGCTGAGTAGTGGGTGGAGGGGTACGAATCTTGCTGAGATTGCATCCGAAAATTCTGCCAATTGTTCCACTAAGCCTAGGAAGCTACGGAGCTCTCATATATGTACTTCGGGATTGGAAATTGAGAAATGGCTTTGACTTTTTGTGGGTCAGCTTGGATACCTTGTTTGGTAACTCTAAAGCCGGCAAATTTGACTTCTGTTGGGCATAATGAAACTTAGTAGGGTTTAGGGTGATCCCCACTTTTCTGCAGCGGTCGAGGAATTTTTTCACGTTTTGTTCGTGATGTTGTAGGGAGTTGTCGTGTAGTATGATGTCGTCAACCACTTTCTCCATTTTTTTCATGTCCACGAGGGCTTCATCTCCTCGCTGATTGTATTCGTCTCCCGCACACGAAAGGCCCATGGTGGCGCGGAGATGTTTGTAGCGACCCCACGGTGTGATGAAGGTAGTGATGTCTTGGCTGTCACGATGAAGAGGGACTTGGTGATATCCGGAAGTGGCGTCGAACGTCGTGAAGATTGAGGCATTTGGAGGAATGTTTGCTATCGCGTTCTTTGGGGAGGTGATGGGGTGCTCTGGCCTACGGACAGAAGGTGTTGAGTTGGGCTAGAGGTGGATGACCATGGGGGGTCCATCCATTACTTTTAGATACTTTTCTCCCTCAAAAACATCAGAGTATTCTTTGAGTAGGGACTCCTTAGTGACATGTGTGGGACTGATATAGGGAGAACGTTCCCTGTTCCGGACGTGAGGGCGATCTGATATGATTTAGTTAGACGCGGAGAGGTTGTGGTGGGCGAGGACTCGAAAGAGTCTCTGTTGACGTAGAGCACTGAGTTGATTTGAGGGTCCCGGATTTGTGGTATTGTTTGGGGAAGTCTACATGGATGATTTTAAGCGCAATACATGTTTCCAGACTTAAGAGTGTTCCTTGATATTCATCGGAAATCTGGAATATGACCGGAGTCATGAAGTCATTGTACTTGATCTGAACTTTCATCTCACCAATGATGTTGATGCTGAAGCTGTTGGCGGCTGTGAGCTGACCTTCTGGCTTTATGCATTTGTTGACGTCGATTCCAAGAAGTTGAGCGTTGTACACACTAATAAGGTTTTGGCTGGTGCACAACTGTCCGGGAGGACATGCTTGAGGTTGCCTAACGAAGTGCCAGTCATGGAGATGAATTGAGCTGTAATAGCTCTAAGCTCGCAAAACTTGGACTCCTCCGAACACGACGACAACTTGTTGATATCGGGTGCGTAGACGGAAGAGACTCTACTAATTCTGCACATGACGGCGTAGTAGCCCTTCTTGTTGCAAGCCATACACGTTCGGCCTTTTGCAGGGCACGCTCGCTCGCCCGATGTGTGGGTCTTGCCGCAGTTTCCGCATGTCTTGCTGGCCCTGTTCTGCGATGGGAAACGTGTGGTGGCGGGTTGGAACCGGCTTGTGGATCGAGCTCTAGGTCTGACTTGTGGAGGGTGCTGGACTTGCTGGATCTCAGCGTTGGTGAGCTTAGAAGAGGATTTGTTGGTGGACTCTTTGGCTCTACAAATAGCGATAGCTCGATCCAGTGTGGGGAAGGTGGCTTCTTCTTCGAGGGCGACCCTTGTGTCGTGATCACGGATACCGACGACGATCTGCCGGACGATTTGTGCATCGCGGCAATGATTGCAAATCTCCGCTTTTTCAGCCATATCTTTGAGACAAAACCAATACTTGTCGAAAGACTCCCCTGGTTGCTGTTTCCTTTTGATGAAGTTGACTTCAGCCACAACCTTACTATTCTTCTCTCGGAAATAGTCATGAAGACAAGTGAGAAGGCCACTGAAGGGGATGTCCGGTGACTCGAAGTCTATTTTATAGGAGTATTCCAGGATGCACTTACCGTGTGCTCCAAGAGCACTGAGGAACGACCATATTTGCTGTTCGTGGGGGAACGAGGCAAAATTTGCGCTCTGGAGGTAGAGTTCCAATTTTCCCGTCAGTGACGGAATTGTCGAAAGTCCGCCGTGTAGGGGAGCCGTTCCATATCCGCTATTCGGAAGGTCTTGTTGACGGAGCTGTCCATCCTCTGCACGGGGATCCTGGGGCTTGGGAAGCTCTCTGTTGGCTGTGTGGCGGGGGAGGTGCGGAAGTGCCAAATATACCCGATGTAGACTGTGATGGAGGTGTCAGAAGTGACGTTGTTGAAGGGTGGGCTACCGTTACCACGTGAGGGAAGGTTGGTGTAAGTGCTGGGGCCATGGAGGACGGCGAAGAAGGGGGAGAAGACGTGAGACCTATAGAAAATCCCGGTGCCGTTGAGGGGTGAGTTGACGCATTTTTCTCTACAGAGGGGTCATTTAGGAGTAAGGACCTCATCTGTGCTAGGATATTCTCCGTTTGAGCAGCCATTTGGGCCTGGACTTCTGCTTTGAGGTCGGCTCGCACGTTTTGGAGATCCTCCATTGTGACCTCAGAAGTATTTGAGAAGAGATTTGATGTTGCTCCTGCGAGGTCTTGCTCGGAGGGAAGAGTGGATGAGGAGTCATCCTGAGACTCGGTTGGGCACATAGACCTGGTGTGCATCAGAGCGGTCTCTGACTTGACGGGCGTCTTCTTCTTTTGGTGACTATTCTTACCCATGATTTGTGTTATCGTCGTGGATGCGATCTGCTCCGGGGAGTGGATAGAAGTATCTTACGAACTTCAGATCCGTGAAGGAGGGTTCTTCTTGGAGAGAGTGACGACGAGATTCTCGTCCAAGGTCTTAAGACTGCGTCGTGAGGAGCAGGGTCTTAAGGACTACCGACTGCGCCATGTGGGGTTTTCACGGATGCCGAATAACTCATAGAACATTATATAGATAAGAATACTTTATTTCAATTCTTAAGAAGAGAGAGAGAGAGAGATCAGGTCGGGGTCAGCACATGGAGCTCCTGTGACGTCAATGGTGAAGGACGTTAGTTATTGACGTCATCGTATAGGAGGTATCCTCACAGCCGGTGTCCCGGTTTTTATTTACACCGGGCCGGGACATCAATATTTTGTTCGTTTGTCATTTTAAAAAAATTGAGATTTTTTTTTTCTGAAATACTCTTTTCCAAAAAAACGTCATGACTTTGTTTGGAGATTCTTTTCTAACAAAATGTCATCACTTTTTTTTGGGAATTCTTTAATAAAAAAACTCCCTTTTTTAGAATTTCTTTTCTAAAAAAACGTCGTCACTTATTTTATTAGGAAACTCTTTTCCAAAAAAACAACGTCGTCACTTTTTTAGAGATTTTTTCTAAAAAAGTCGCCACTTCAGAATGTCGAAGGAACCAACATTTATATTAAGTCCCCCCGGGTCCCGGCGAAAAAAGGTGTCCCGGTCGTTTCCTGATATGTATATATACACACACACATATATGTACATATATATAGTATACCACACACATATATATTATATATATATATATATATATATAATATCGCCACTTAAATGCACAAACTATAATTTTATTTACTCGAGATGCCTGCCACTTCATCATATTTTAAACAACAAAAACTTCTTGGCGACGTATCATCCCAATTAAAGATATATTCTTGTGAAGAAATCCCAAACCTTGCTTGAGCTAAAAAGTAGGTTAACAATCAGGAGAACTCTCATGCATTTTTTAAGTGTAAATGTATGTATAAGGTAGTAATAGATGTCTATGTACAGTAAGTTATAAATAAGTCATATTGACATTATAATAATATCATAACTTTGATTTAGTTCCTATTGGATGATCAATGAGGGTCTCTTCATCGTCAACAAAGACTATTTAAAACTGACAAATTTAAATGAAAGACTTTTTTAAAATTTTTTTATTTAAAAATCCTTGTTGATTTTGAAGGGATTTATTCAAAGGCATCGAAATTGAGTGATCGAGAAGAGGCATTTAGTATCAAAGGATATAACATTCTTAGCTCAGAGTGTCTCTCAGACACAATGGGGAAATTAATGCTTATTTTATATTGCCAACCAATCATGTATACCTTTAAAAATCCGAGTGTGGACTATTTCCACAAAGGAATTTTATTGACGTTTTGTTTACTATATAGAACAACTACAAATGCTGTTACATCAAATATATTCGTCATTTATTCTCTGATATTTCATATATAGTAGAGATTAATACTCTTGGATTTCCGTGTCGGTCAAGAATGCGTAAATAAATTTAATTAAAAATCTTTGGCTATTATTTTTGATTCAAAGTGTAAGAATTTGAAAAGATGCAACTATTGTTATAATATTTCCTTCTACCTGGAGACTGATTAATAAAGGTTTAATCTAAATTTGCAAGTTCCCCAAACAAATTATAACCATAATATTAATAATTGGATTCTTTGTTTTTAATTTATGTGAGACAAAGTGCATAAAGAGTATCTAAAGAGTCGTGCAACTACGGGGTGGCCCAAAAACGGGGATTAATAATTTCAATTACTTTAGAGCCGAAGCAATTTGTGGTGGAAATTGAGTGAAACCGTTGAAATATTATTGGAGATAAATACTGGGTGTGAAATAAAAAGATATCAATGAAAGGAGGACGGTATTGAAAACTTTCAAAATATATATAATATATTATAGATATATACATATATAGATCAGGAAACGACCGGGATACCTTTTTTCGCCGGGACCCGGGCGGTACCGAATATATATTTTCGTTCCTTCGGCATTCTAAAGTCAAGAATCTCCAAAAAAGTGATGACGTTTTTTTAGAAAAGAATCTCCAAAAAAAGTGACCACGTTTTTTTAGTGTATAATAAAACCGGGACATTGGGCCGGGCGGGACGCCAAAAAACAGCCGGGACCCGGGCGGGTACCCGGTCGTTTCCTGATATATATATATATATATATATATACTTGTTGACGTTCGCATAAAATTATCGTTCGTTTGTCGTTCACCAAAGTTGTCGTTCATCGTTATTTTTAAATTGAATCGTTCATCGTTTGTCATTCTGACAACAAACAAATTATAAATCAACAAATATGATATATATATATGTATATATATATGTATATTTCCATGATATCAAATATAGGCAAATCCAGTCTACAAGCAATACAGTAAGATGATATATATCGATACTAATCTATATAATGGATTCACGTAGCGTGTCGTTGGACAGAGGCCATATTAGACTTATTCCATCAACGTTTTACACTCGAAAATGTTTTTTATTATTGTCTTTTCTTTATTCTATTTATTGCACTTATTGACTTCATTTTTGGTTAATGTTCTTCATCTTTTTAATACTTAATCATTTTTGGTATTATTAATTATCGACTATAAACTATTATTTTTTCATTACTTTTTCCTATGGACAATAATATACAAACAAATAATATTGAGCAACGATAAGCTAAGTTGCATTAGCACATATGACATCAAGACCATTTTGATGTCCACTGCAGCAAGGTACTCAGCTTTATCTAAAAAGATCCCTCATTGAATTATTTTCATATCTTTACATCAAATGTATTAGTTTTTAGCACTTAATCAAAGTTCACAGCATGTAACTCTAAGGTTTTATATTTATAGATAATGCCTCAAATGATGTATCCGTAAATTTAAATATTGTATCATATTTATTATATTGTGTTTTGTTACTTTTAGTTGATTTAGAGCTATAAAAAAAGTAGAGAATTGATCACATTATTGTGATCTGTTTTAATATTGTGGGATTAAGTTTTTCATTTGGAGAAGATATTTTAAACTAAAAAGTATGTTTATATATTCTATTATATGTAATTTCTATACAAAATAAAGAACAATCTCATACAAAAAACAACTCTCATCATAACAAGACAAAGACTAAATATATATGCACAATATATGGGACAAACATTCTTTATTGAAGTGATAGGTCTTCAATTGTAATCAACAGCTTTTATATATGGTTAAGCATTGAGGTTAGTTGCTTTTTTTAAAGAAAAATTCCATGTCTACAACGAAAAAAACATTCTATAGACATACTTATTTTGAGTAGCCACTTAAATGCACAAACTATAACTTTATTACTCGAGATGCCCGCTACTTCATCAAAATATACACATAAAAACACTTCTTGGCGACGTATCCATCCTAATTAAAGATAACTTTTATGAACAAATCCCAAAAGGGAGCTCGATAGCCGTGCGTGTTAAGGCGTGTTCAACTCTCAATGTTGGGGGCGCAGGTTCGAATCCCGAGAGGGGATGGTCATTTTTGGTCTACCTCATTGATAAGATCGATAGATAATTATAATGCTATAATGCTTATTTATATCCTATCGGATGCAATTATATCGAACCATATAGGCAAAAAAAAATCCCAAACCTTGCTTGAGCTAAAAAGTAGGTTAACAAATCAAGAGAATCTCAATGCATTTTTTAAGTGTAAATGTATGTATAGGTAGTAATGGATGTCTATGTACAGTGAAGTATAAATTATGGCTGAAAAGCATGTTTATAATACTACAAAAGAGCATCGAATATGCACTTTTAAAATTATTACTTCATGTAACCATTGATAATAAGAGAAGAAGATTTGTTTACAAGCTTTAATAAACCTTGTTATATATATAATATATATAATATGTATATACATATGAATTTAGACCATAAATATCAGAAACGTGTTATTTGCAAGGTAAATAATATGTATAAGTCATATATTTGTTACACCCCATTCGTGATTAAATATCTTCGTTTACAATAAATAATAGTAACAATTGTACATGCATATGGCTGTAATACTGTTATCTGCTCTTTTAAAGACCAAAAATGGAATAATAATAATAATAATGAACACATCATTTTCTTTTCTCATATGCACATATTTCATAATGTTTTGTTAAGCCATTATTGGGATTAAATTGTTAGATTAACAATAAAAAAATCAAATAAGACATTTTTAGTTGTTTGCAAATACATATATAATAAATAATAAAAATAAACATTATAGTAATAAAATATATACACCCAAAGTCCTAAGAACAAAATATAAAACTGGCATATAAGATCAAACAAGATACGAAAATGTGAAAAGCATTCGTTTGGAGAAAAGGAATTAACATAATTAGAATCATTAAATATAAACTAGTAATTTATTGTAGAAGCGCAGTTAACGCTTCAGATAGAGAGAGTTCTCTTGACGCAGGAAGGGAATGACCGAAGTATATCACACACACACACAAATCTCCAGCTTTGGTGACCCATGTACGCTGCTCTGCTGATATCAAAATGGATTTTTGGTCTCCCGCTTCAAAAGCATCCTCTGAAAATAAACGTGGTGCAATGAAGAATACTGCCCCTCGAAAGTGACAATCAATTGCTTTTGTTTTTGGAGATGCTCCCTGAAAGTGAGAATTTGATCCAAGGAGAATAAATCGTAGCCTTCCAGATTTTCCGTTTATTCCAGGACCATCTAGGTGGAGAGCCCCTCTAATAATATGACGAACTGGACACCGAGAGAATGCATGGATGTTTGTATCTAATAATCTTCTACTACCACAGGGCAACAATAAAAAAAAAGTTTCCGGAGATATATCAACTGATTTGAATACCTAATGAGTCCTGATAACTAATTAAAAACCTTTTGCTCAATCAGGTCAGTATTTTTTAAATTTTGGTTTTTTGTTTTCGATTTTCGAATTTTAGACAAAATCACATTTTTTTTTGTTTATGAGCTACAAAAATGATGGGTGCTTTTTGGAAATGGCATGGTCATATTTGTGGGGGTGGAGACTAGTTTTGAATTGTAAAAATCTAGAGATGCCAAAAAAAATTAATTTATTTTCTCGTAAATTACTAAATTTTGCATATTTTTTAGTATCCTATAATGTATATAACAACTACTTAAGTAAAACAAAAATGATTTTGGATTTTTTTATTTCTTATATACAAAAAAACATATTCAAATTGAAAATGCATGGAATGCTAATTTTTAGCCGGATAAAACTTATCTCTAAAGATCTTCTGTTGTGCTGCAAATTAGGGTAGTCAAGAGCTATGCTCCAGCAATAGTCAGCTATCATGTGGCTATCCCATATTCCATGGTATCTCTTCTACATGTCCCTTATGTCCTGTTGAAACCTCTCACCCTGCTCATTACTAACATTTCCAAGATTTTCAGGAAATTTATCTAGGTGACAGAAAAATAATTAAGTTTGATTCTCATATATGCATTTAGCTGCTTTTAGCTCACAAACATACTGTTTACAAGCTTCACATAATTGGTTGACTTGTTGTTTCCAAGAAAATTATCTACAACCAAGACAAAGGAATTCCAAGCATTAACACATCTGGTTCTTAATAAAAGCAACTGATGATCATTCTTAGCTTTCGGATCTGTGGATCATCACAAATTCCAGCCTTCTTTTTACTCAGTCCAGGAAAGCATCACAAATGTATTTCAAACAGTCTCCATCTTTGTCTAGGGCTTTGACAAATTATTTAATTAATCCTTAATATGAAGAGGAGGGGAAATGATCTTTGATCTCTCCACCAGAGGCTCAGCAATAACATTTTTCTCTCCAACAGTCATATGAGTCCTCATGACCACTCCTAGCTCACCCAGTGTTCCTCCCTTGCCATACTATCCCGTGACAGAGAAGTAAATGAATTCGGTTTCTTTTAGTTTGGTGCATAGGCAACTGGAATGGATCCATATTTATTTCCATTATGGGGCAGAACACTTTGAGACTGTATTTGGAACTGTCAATGAAAGTCTCCACTCTTGAGGATAGTTACTTATACCTAACTTATCCAGGAGATCAGGAATGTCATTACAGTTAAAAAGTCTATCTTTCTCAGATAAAAAAGAAACAAACTCTGAATCTCTTGTTTTATAGAAGGTATTTGTTGTACCACTACCGATTATTCTAACTTAATTTAGAGCCAAAAGTTCTGGATATTTTTTTGCACAAGTTGAAGTCTCTTGCAAGGTCATTTAATTCACACTGGTTGAAGAGCTTTGGCTGTGATGTTGTACCTTCAAAGTGTACCTATCATCATGATTGTGTGAACTATCACATTGCAACTGCTCAGTCGCACTCTCATCATCTGTAACATCTGAAATTGACTCGAATACTGGAATTGGAACATCTTCACTGTGGGGCACTGGTCTGTTAGTAGAATCCAAGTTTGGATACTTTAAACTCTTTCTGTTTTTTCTATTTGTACCTATACGGTTTATAGGCTAAAATGGCAATCATCTGAGTGTTTTTTTGGTTCTCTCCACACCATAGGTACACAAAAGTTAGGTTATTTTTCTTGCCTTTAGACCATTCTCTAAGTTGTGTAATGCAACTAACACCCCAATGGGAGGGCCCACTCTTTAATCATTCTTTAGGAACACAGTTTTAAATATTAGAAGCAATTTTGTAAAACTGTTTTAAGAAATTTGTGTTGATTTATCTCTAATGTATCCTCTCAAAACCTATTTCTGCCCCTACTAACATGAGTATGTCATTTCCAAAACATCTACATATATTAATTTTGTAGCTCTATAAACAAAAGTTACAAAAATCGCCCGAAATCGGTCAAAATGTTTTTTGGGCCTCTCTGATAACTTTTCAACTTAAACTAGTATCCACCCCCACTATATGACCATACTATTTCCAAAAACACCCCTACCATTTTTGCAGCTCAATAAACAAAAAAGTTGTGATTTTCACTAAAAGTCGAAAATAGAAACAAAAAACTCAAAATTCAAAGATTCTGACCTGATTGAGCAAATGGTTTTTAATTTAGTTATCAGGGACCCATTAGGTATTCAAATCAGTTGATATATCCCAAGAACTTTTTCTCACTGTTCCCCAGTGCTATCCTTGAACAGAGCAACAAAAACAGACATGCGGAAAATATTAAAAGCTGGACAGGTAAACGTGTGCCGTGAATTATATTTTGGAAGACAAAGTTCTCTTCTTTAAGTTTGTTTAAAAATGTATGAAGGTTAAACTTTATTAATTATCTTTACACAGAAAAACATCTTAACACAAAGGATTTTAATATGGCGTTAGCTCACCATCAAGAGGTCAAAGGTTGTTGGATTGTTTTTAAAATCCCCGTTAACCCTTCACTAATGAAGCTATAACGATTAATTCATACCTCAAAAAAAAAACCACTGAACGCTGAAAGTTAGACTAAATAAACTTTAAACAATTTTAACTCATTAGACTTCTATCATCTTCTTAGATGTAATTAATCAGAGCTATGTGACATGTCAGAGAAGTTTTCTTCACTAAAAGTTTACTCCAATATAGGCTGTTTTTTTTTTCAATCCTATTAAGACTTTATTGAATTTAGCGTAAATGCATATGTACTATATATAAATAAACATTATAGTTTAAAATTTATACACTAAATAAGTCAATACAACATTAAACGCTCACCTAAAGTACAATCACTTCACAAGTAGAAATTAATTTGATATTAAAATAACATGATTTGGAATATATGATTTTAAATTTAAAAACTATACTTTTTGAAAAATCGGTGTAAACACTTCAGAGTGGGGAAGTCCTCTCGGAACAGGAGGGAGGAGTAACGAACGATGTCAAATATAAGATTCTACTAACTTTGAAATTTGAAACATTTTACGCAATAAATTATACCTTTTTCGGATTGCTCTCTCATTTATATTCTGTATGTACCTATTAAATTACATCGTGGCTGTAGGCTACAAATATATACACGGTCGTCTATAATTTCCATTTCTTCTCTACAATTGTTATATATTTAAAATGAAATACGGGAAAAATAACAACTTAGCATTTATTACTTCTATTTATTGATTTATATCTCCCCCAAAAAAAGCAAGTATTTCATAAATTTATTCATGTCATAATGGTTGAAGGGGAAAATTGTTAAGTATTTTTTCGGTGAATTTCATTATTGCTAATTTTTTATGTAACTCTAAAGATAACTTACATGCTATTTTATTTATGGATACCCAATAAATGTGATGTATCTTCTTAAAATGACGCTCGTGGAAACAAAAAGATGAAGAGAAAAACGCGTTATTCTGTTTCTAGTTATTAGTATTTCATAAGCATTGAGCACGTAGATTTTATTCCTCAAAATTTTGCCTCTTATCAACAAAAATTGCAATTTGCTTTTAAAGTGTCAGAATAATTTATTTCGCTAATCAGCAACTATTTACGTTGGTCACTTAGCATATCAACCGGTTATAAACTGTCATCCATAGATATATAAAGATATAGAGAGCTTATTCCTTCAATAGCAGAGAAACATCGTTCAGCTGTCGCCTGTGCTCAAACTAAACAAAGTATTTGTATTACGTCATCGTAGTAGATATTGGATAGAAGTAGATCATATATTTGTCTCTAATTCATGTTTGACTTTAAATACAAAACTTTATAACCTCGTGAATCAAATAATTGTTGAATATAATATAGAAATTAATCATAGAGAATATAGAGTGTTCAAGCAATGGACGGTAGTGCTGAAGTTCGGGGGTTGTGTCAATAGAGATATAGAGAGCTTATTCCCTTCAATAGCAGAGAAACATCGTCGTTCAGCTGTCGCCTGTGCCCATATAAAAAAGTAATTTGACCTACGTCATCGTAAGCTGGCATAGAGATAGAAGGATTTGTTTATATTGGACATAAAAACGTATTCTCTGAAGAATTCAATAAGCTCTCTATGTCTTATATCTCTATGCTGTCATCAAGAAAACAATATTTCGTGTGTCCCTTGTTTCCCATTATATTTTTATTGCTTATGAAATATAAAGCTAAGGATACCACTCCTGATTTATCCTGATAATCTTTTAAAGGGATTTTAAAAAATGTTCAAAACGCATTTTCATGTGACTGCATCTAAAAGTTGAAATAATAAAAAAATGTGGAGCATCTTTTATAGAAAAGCAAAGCTTGTGTTTTTTGTATTTTAAAAATATTTTCATACTCCATTTTAAGCAATCACATCACAAATATGAATACTTATCAGGATTTTATTAAAATGTCTTTATTAAAACATACACGAGCCTCAAAATGCATTAGATACAGTCAATAAGAATGAGTACATTTGCCTAAAAATACACCAATAAGCATTAAAGTAAAAGAATACCTACATATTCAGATCAAAACCCAATTAAATACTATCCATTGAATATACTAACAATAAATGTAAACAATTATGAAAATATTAATAATTATTGACTGTTGAAAACATACTATTTATCAGTATTCCTTACAAATAATAATTAAAAATTAAAACTTTTTTTTCTAAACCTTTTATTTTTCTATCGATTAATAAACCAAATTTTCCGGGTTATAATGATATGTTGATGTATTTTCTTAAATGAAGCAGGGGGCAAATTTTTACAAAATACGAAAAACAAGCGTTGGCTATTCTATGAGAGATGCTCTACATTTTTTATGATTTCAACTTTTCGATTATTCTCTGGAAATCCGCTTTCGGACATTTAATCATCCTTAAAAACCCCGTTAAAAATATATCTAGCTACAATAGTTGGTATCCTTAGCTTAAGCATTTCATACCAAAAAAAAATATGAAGAATAAAAGGAGAGCAAAGAATATTTGTTTTCTTTGGATAACAGTAAGAAGATGTTTGATAAGAACCGGTTGATATGCACAGTGACCAACAGCAGTAATGCTCATCTATACGGCTAAATACAATATTTCACAGCTTTAGGGGCTAATTGCGCATTTTCTGAAGCCTTTTGTCATTATTCAAAGGGTTAATATGAAAATATAAGAATTTTTTTATAGTTCGATGTTGTGATTCATTTTGTCAGTTGTTGATAAGAGGTCAAATTTTCGAGGAATAATATCTATATGGTCATTTCTTATGAGTAAAAATAGCTAGAAACAAAAAAAGGCGTTTTTTTTTCTTCTTCTGTTTCTCAAGCGTCATTTTAAGAAAATACATCACATATTTACTAAAGAAGGAATAAAAAAATTATTTAGATAATAATTCATCCAACATTCAAGTCTTTTCGTTTCTTCTCTTTTCATGAATGAGTCCATACCACAAAATAATAACAAATGCCTTACAATAAAGAATACAAAAATCCAGACAATAAAGAAGTGTGCTATACTTAAAGAAAGCCGTGAAGAGAAGCATGATATGAATAAAGTTAATTAAATTAAGTAGAATCTGCTACATCATCTATAGCCTAAAACTACGCCTAGAAACACGTTGTACGTAGGAGGCATATAGCAACACTGCTCCGTTTGATTATCGGTATAAACATGGAGCTTACAAGCAACAAAGAAAGACAAAAGATGCACTGATGATGTCTTATATGTATGTAGAGTGCTCAGCGTAAGAAAAGGAGAGAAATAAAGAAAATAATAGTACGATGCTTCTTCTTCGTTCATTAAGTCACTTCCCTTTTTCATTAAAAAAACATAGGATTACAAAATAAGGGCTTTTTTCCTACCTAAAGAGTTGTTAAACTGCCTCTCAAATTGAACTTAAACAATTCAACGTATAGTTAATCAAACGATTTGTTAAATGTATAAATAATCATTAGATAATGATATAAAGTTAATATGAACAAAATAAGTAATACAAAAATATATAAAAGAATAAAATCATACAAAAACAAATAAAAATAACAAAAGTAATACAAAAAAAATAAAAGGAATACAATTAATACAAAAGTCCATTTAAAAAATGATACAAAAATCAAATAAAATCCTAA
>CP045910.1:7586538-7626685 GCA_013387185.1 Caligus rogercresseyi | reverse complement strand
GTTACTTCACATTTGCAAGTAATTGTATGCCAAGTTCTTAGCCTTCACTGTACATAAAGTAGAGGCTTCCGGTTTGCACAACAATAATTTGTTGGATTTTTTTGTCCAACCAATTCAGGTGATATAAAACAAGTGTTGGAAAGCCATCATCATTTGTAACCAGGACTTGCTTAGTTGTAGCTTCATTTATCTCAGTTTTTTTTAATATAACTTTATTTATCCTCAGAGAAATTGCACATAATATAATGTATAATAAACATAGTAGTTTATCATGTATCTCAGTTATTATACAGTTATGAAATTTGCCCACTAGATGGCAGTCTAGATGGCACTAGGGAAAACTCCAGGAAACTCTTGACATCCAAGAACAGTATGTATGCATTGTATATAAGCACTGCATATGCCACATTTTACTTAGAGTGCAGTTGGATGAATCTAAGTAAATGAATGACGAGGAATATTGTGGATGTTTAGATGAAAATTTTACTAGAGAATATCCAACTAAGAACTAATATAAATATTTACATTAATAATATTTTTTATCCTCTACTATCTTTTCAGAGACACAAAATATGCTTCTAGTGATCATTGAATGTACATACATTTTCTTCCTTGAATGATGGTCGAATATGATTGGTCAAAAAACAAACTTGTATGGGGTCTATATATGTATATATAAACAAAAAGTATACTTTTATTTTAAGCTAATTTTTAAAGAAAACGAAATTGTATCTTTCTTTTAGTATATAAACATCCATATTATGTCTTGTAAAACACTAACTTTCTCTTAGTTTGTGGCAAAATACTAAGCCAGTTTGACCAACCTTTTCAAGAGTTTGGCAAGAAAAATATATTTTTTTACTAAATTTTAAAAACTTGAGCGTGTTTAGCAAGTTCACACATCCCCCCTTTTGTTCAAATTTTGCATGTCGTCTTTTTTTATAACAAAGAGAAACAAAAATGAAGTTTGTGATAAACATTGTGATAAAATATTTGAAAAAAAAACCCAGCCCAATGCAGATAAGTTAGTTGGTTCTCATGTCACTTGTATAAATTGAAGTATAGAGATATATATTTAGCTCATTAGAGAGAATGTGGTAGGGCTGGGCCTAAGAGACTGTCATCAGCCATTAGAATTCTTGAGGCTAGCGGTTCACCGGGAATAGTCCCGTTAACCCGGTGGCCACTCCGCTAGCTATATATATATATATATATATCATACATGCCCATGAGAAGAGACAATTTTTGTTTTACACTTTATCTATATATTATTTGTGCAAAATATAATTAATATTTTCATAACTATTTTTGACCAATTCAATTCAAATGTATATTCGTATTTACATTTTAATTGAGAATGCGAATGTGTTCAGGACAGTAATAATATGTATAATAATATCTTACTGGGATCACACAACAGTGAGGAGGAGAACTTCATCTTGAAATGCTCTATCACCATTTGATGTGCCTTTACAGAAAAGACACGTATCGACCAATGTTTTCTCCTCGGTAATTCAGAGTTAGGCATTGTTCCATGCGGCTGTAACACTTTTAAACACTTTCCCCCGACGACTGGCATTTTACCTTAAATTCCTTAATATTCTCTAGGAGAGAAAACTCAGTTTAAAGTAAGGACTTGTGAGAACCAATAGAACGGGTTTTTTTGTAAGCTCTGCAACAAGTATATTTCCTAATTTGTTCGTATCAAACTAGTATAATATTTAAAAATTACTCATATTGCTATACATTTTGGAACTGAGGATAAATGAGTAAATTTTAAAACATTAATTCAAGGATTTAACTAAACTCATAACTTATATTACTTGCATTTACATTATATATAAAATATTAAATGTTCAAAAGGAGAGAGAGAGATAGATAGAGATAGATAGATAGGCAGGAACGGAGTGGGAAGAATGATCCACCGGGCATAATTATGCCATCACCGGCCTTAAACAGCCACAAATATGCCATTAGGAGGCTGTCAACGGCCCCAGTTTATGTTTCTTGAGGCCAGCGGCCCACCGGGGATAGCCCGGTACTCCCGGTGGCCACTCAGACCCTGTAGATAAGTATACATATATATTAGAGAAAGATGGATACAGATGGGATCACTTTAACTAACCCGAGTTGGAAGATTTTTCTCCATTTTTATCTTCGCTTCAAAGATTGGTTTGGAAGTCGAGCCTAAATTCTATTCTGATACTACTATTGATATTTTATACCAAAATAAAGAAAAAAAAAACCTTTATCCCAGAGATTTGGTGATCTTAGGATTCTGGAGATATTTTCTCTCAATCATAAGGTTTTTACTATTCATGATTTGAATGTCGACTCCGTTTGAAATGTACTAGGTTCCATTTTCCTCTCTCTCGTGCTGCTAATAATTATTGCCCTGCTAAGCCTTGGTTTGTAAAATTGAATACTCCAAAAAATAATATGATTGTGCAAGGTGATACACATAGTTTTATTAATACCTTTGTCTGCCTCCTTCATGGGAGCAAAGAATTCTCCACTCCACTCAGGGCATAAATGATGCATCAAAGTTTACGGCACAATTCCAATTTCAGGACAATTAGTAAAGTTTTTTAGGCCTTGTAATAATTGTGGGCGTTTTACAATGACATTTTTTCATGCTTTCGTAGACTGCCCCATGCTCAAGTTGGTGAAAAATTTGTTGAAATGAATGTGTTGAGAGTAAAGAGATTTCCCCCCGCGGTACTTTAAGTGCTTTTGTACTTTTGGGTGCTTTCAAATTTAAAAAAAATGCTCCCCCTTATCAAAAAGCCATAAATTTTGCTTTAAGTAATATAAATCTTTAATTGCAAAACAAATTGCGGCGAACCCTACTTAGAGGTCGACAACCTACGCTCAATCATCATTGGGGCAGCGGCACGTTATTCGGCTCTTTCTCTAAGAGTTCCCAACGCAGGATCTTCTTCGTGGGAGTGGGCTGGAGACCTAATTCGTTATGTGCCATCATTGGCAGCAGAACATTTGAATGCTTTAAAGAGGATTTTAAAAAGTCATCGTCGCTTGTTACGGACAAAATAATTTTGTGCATTTTATATAAGGTTATAATTTTTAGATAGTAATTTTGTTCTATAATGTTCAATTATGTTTTTACTAAAACACAACTGTCTAAAATATTTTTTTTATTATTTTTATTGTTATCTGTTGTTGATCTTATTTACTCGTTTTTTAGATAACGTATAAAGATTTTATAACGAAAAAAAACAAAAAAAAAAACAAGAGAGAGAGAGAGAGAGAGCAAAGAGATAGATATAATAGAGAGAGAGGATATATATAGATAGATAGGGATAGAGAGATATATAGATAGATGGAGATATATACAGGGTGAGGAAGCAAAAATGTCCGGTCAGGAAATAAACAACTATAATTGGGTTTAACTTTTTTATTCATTGAAATTTTGAACTGATTTCTTCAAGAACACATATTGAAAGCTTTTGAAACATGCTTACGCAATATGTCCTCCATCAGCCATGATGCAGGCCTCGATGCGGCCCCTGAAAGAGGCACAGGTTCTTCTGATATCCTCCTTTGGGTAGACATCCCATTCCCTGGATATTGCAGACTTAAGTGATTCCACATTTACATGAGGGGTGGCATTGGTCCTCGACTCAATGACGCTCCACCAGAAAAAATCCAGGGGGTTAGATCAGGTGAGCTCGGGGGCCAAAAGTCTTTGGGCCAGAAATTCGCCATATTCTCCTCACAAAACTTTTGGACCTTGTTTGATGTGTGGGAAGGAGCCCCATCTTGCTGCCACACATAGTTGTTGTCAGGATAGGTGGCCTTCAACCAGGGCAAAACGGTGTACCTCAGAATTTTGTAGTACATATCAGCTCCAATTTTGTGTTTTGGCTTGAAGAAGTAGGGGGGCATCTTATTGCCATCTGAGCCCAAGACTCCTAGGACCATCATCTGGGCTAGATGTTTGGTTCTGAAAACCCCCTTGACCTCCTCTGTTGTTTCTGCAATCCAGCGATCATTCCTCCTATTATGCACTTGTTCTACAGTAAATATTTTCTCATCACTAAAAATATTCAAAGTGCTGCCATTGTGCTTAAGGAAAGAGAGGATCTTTTGACACCTTTCAAGTCTCGTTTGCTTCATGTGGTCAGTCAGAAGATGCCTTGGAGCTCTGACAAAGGATTTGAGGCCCAAGTCCTTGTGCACAGCGGTCCTTATAGTCTTGGGGTCGACCTTTAGGATTTTAGAATGCTTCCTCATGCTGACAGTGGGGTCCTCCTTGATTCTCTTCTTGAGGACATTCAGGAAGGTCTTGTCTCTCTTCTTGTTGTGGCCTCCACTGCCTGGAGATCTCTTGGTGCCCAAACCGGATTGTCTGGCATGCTGGATGCGGCGAACGGTTCTCTCACTGATGCCAACAATCTTGGCAATGTCCTTCTGAGGGACTTGGCATCCAGTAGATCGCGAACTCTGTTGCGTTATGCTTCTTGTTTGCTCATCTCACAATCCACCAAGGTCTGATAAATAATAAAAGGGTTGTTTACAGGTAAGGAACTTTGATTTTAAGTATTGTTTTGATTACCATCACTGTTTGGGCAGGACATTCAAATTTGTCAATAGGACATTTTTGCTTCCTCACCCTGTAGATAGATGGGAAAAAGAGGAAGAGAGACAGAGAGAGGGAGAGAGAGAGAGCGATAGAGAGGAATATATATAGATAGATTGAGAGAGAGACAGAGGATGAGAGAGAGCGAAAGAGGGATGATAGATAGAGAAAAAGGGAATAGAGAGAGAAAAATAGATAAATATAGAGAGAATAGAGAGACATAAAGAGAGAGATAGATTAACAACTGCAAACGAATCAATAAACGTAACATTCACAACATTTTATATATCTTCTTTAATTTGTATCTTTTTGGGGTCCGGAATATTATTAATAATAAGCGTTACATTTTCAGTTGATTGCTCTATTTTCTCGCTTTTCAAACTTTCATCCTTTGAGTGAGTATCTATTTATCGTCAATAATAATCAAACAGTGTTTTGTATAATTTTTGTTCTGTAAATCATGATATAAAGTATTTTTTCGTTTTAATACGCCAAAAAATAGCCTTCATGAAGGAAAATTTTTTTTTTTTTGTTAAACAAATATGTAAATAAAAGTTCAAGACATACTCTTGAGTCTACGAGTTTCACCATATAGAAGATTGCGCACAAATGCCCAATGGATTAGGCTCAATGTAGAGGGTGAAGGCTCATCTCTTCCCAAGTGGTTCATTTTTGGTAAACTTCATTGATTCATTCTAGGTTGAGTACTATTTACCTAAATACTATATTGCTTATTATATCCTGTCGAATACTGCAATTCCATTCAACACAATAGGCAAAGAAAGAAAGTGTGGATAAAACGAAAAATGCTATTAAGGCTTAATAAAATAAAGCCTCACTTTAGTCTTTTCCCACTTACATATATAAAATATCATTTCACTATTCAATTGTTTTTTTCCAATAAATACTTTGTACTTATTGGAATGAATTATAAATACTATTATTAATATGTGCCTACCGGCTGATACCGGATTAAGTTCCAGTAAAGATAGGGTACAATCTGGGAGTTGAACAAAAAATAATAAAATATGCATTGAATATAAAATGTACCATTCCATGATTGTTAATCAACCAGTCTGTTAAAAAATATGTTTATTTTTTCGAATTTTAGACATCAAGTAAAAATAATATGATCATAATCAAACATCAATAACTTTTTTTACGAAAAAAACCATATATATATATATATATATATATATATATATATATATATATATATATATATATATATATATATATATATATATCAATAAGAATCCGTTCATCTCTTCGTTTCTTTGCCTGAGTCTCCAAAAGGATTCGTTCGATAATTGACGTCATTTGCAGAGAAATATTGTGAGGGCTCAGGGAAATTAATTATCAGCTTTATTCGTTAAAACGTTAT
The DNA here is from genome assembly GCA_013387185.1 of Caligus rogercresseyi. Classification (NCBI taxonomy): domain Eukaryota; kingdom Metazoa; phylum Arthropoda; class Copepoda; order Siphonostomatoida; family Caligidae; genus Caligus; species Caligus rogercresseyi. The sequence goes on along the minus strand of CP045910.1, from coordinate 7,620,701 downwards.
ATATATATATATATATCAGCAGTTGTTTACTTCATTGATTAAACGAGTACAATTTCAAGAATTAAATTATATTTTAAAAAAATGAGACCATATTACACATCTGTTTAAAATCAATTTGATATTAATTAATAACGGTTATGGATCTAGTACAAATGTATAAACGTTTCAGTGTTGTTAGATTTGTGAGTGTGGATTGAAGTGTGTATCTAAATTGATCAAGGGCGTTACATCTACGGCGCAATATCACGCAAATCACTAGATTTTCTTGTATACGTTCAATAGGTTATATCAGCTGCTAATTCCGGCACGTTTCTTCAATCCTCCTATTCCGTCAACTGTGCATTTAGTTATTATATAGATCTATGCCTAAAACACGTACAGGTACAGTTAGTTGTGTTTAAATTGATGTAAATGTTAAAATGCACAAATTTAGATCATGGTTTACATATATATATATATATATATACATACATACATATATATATATATATATATATATACATATATATTTGTAGAGGTAACGATTCATAAAAGGAATTCTTCGTCTAGATCTTACAAAGTAAAAGGCATTCTGACCTTAAGGAATTAGAGGTCTTAAATTACCAAATATAATAATATGAAAGTGAGTATTTATTGCTATGTCATTGATTGTATTATTTGTTAAAAACCACTTCATTTTCTCATGTATCTTATGTTTTCAGAGAAATCAAAAGCGAATTTTAAGTATTTCAGGGTTTTTTTTCATTGGGTGTGTGATGCAAATAAATTATGAGATACTTAAAGATACCTTAAAGGCGATTTATCCGTATGAGGACACTCCAGATATGAAGGACTTCAAATATATTCTGATTGGTTCCAAATTTTTTGGTGGTAAATGGGAAATATTTGACAGAGATAAAGAAGTGCCCTTCGTCGGATGCAAATATCAGTAAGACATGGAATATTACTTTAGATTTTGATTTGTAATGATAATCCCAGAAGCATCTATAGTGACACATGTATTTTTGTTTTATAGGAACTGCTACCTAACGTCGGATAAATTTCCTCAAACCCAGCTTAGCAAATATTCAGGAGTCATATATCACGCTCGAGATATTTGTGAAAGAGGTCACGACCCCGGGATTCTCAACTTGCGACATCAAATAAAAGGACCCATTATGTTTTTCTTGCTGGAAAGCCCAGTCCATGACTGTGCTCTGGATTTCTGGCGATTCAATCATGTCTTTAACTGGACAATATCCTATAGAAGAAATTCGGACTTCTTTTTACCTTATAATGGATTTGAGGCCAAGACTAAGATGGGTAACATTAGGAGTGTTGGACACATCAATCTTAAGAGGAAGCTAGTCTTTTGGCTTGTAAAAAATATGGGCTCACCAGGAGGACGAGATACCTACATTCAAGAGCTGGAAAAGCACATTCGTGTGGATAGATGGGGCGGTGGCACAAAACATCACTGTCCGCCGGAAACAGAGGGGAGGGGGTGCAAGGCACAACTGGCCCAGCGGTACAAGTTTTACTTAGCCTTCGAGAACTCACTTTGTAAGGACTATGTTACAGAGAAGTTCTTTGATATACTGAAGTTTGATGTGGTTCCAGTGGTGTATGGCCTTTCCAATTACAGTGCCTTTGCCCCTCCCCATTCATTCATAGACGCCAGGGACTTTTCATCACCCAAATCCCTTGGCGAGTACCTTACATATTTGGACAACAATGATGAAGAATATCTCAAGTACTTCAAGTGGAAGGAGGAATATCATCTTATGGGTTTCCAAGCTATTTCAGGGAAAGTCCTTTGCGACATGTGTGAAAGAATAAACCATCTGGATGACCTAAGGCGTCCGGCTTATTCATCGGAAGAAATGGAAAGCTGGTGGAGGGGAACAAAAGATAATCAAATATGCCAAAGTCCAAAAGGAGTTTTCCCAGAAATCTTTTAAAATGTAATATTTAAATTTATAAATTATCTTACAAAAATAATACATACGGAAATTAATTCAAAAGAATAAAATGGAAAGTATTATGTGGAAGAAATTACACAAATGACTCTTCATATAATTTAATAGAATTATATATATGTAGTTGAACTTCTTGCTATTCAGCAACGCAGTATAGCAGGAGGAGATATTTCACCTGCATCCTTTAAAAAAACACATACAGTTGTGAAACAAGTCAATTGTTTTATTACAGATCGAATGGATCGTCGAAAGGGCTCACAACGATTTTATTTATATTCCATAGGGCACTGCTTATCAAAAGACAACGTATCAATCAATACCTCTTTATTTATTAAACGTCGCTCCACAAGATTCAGAGTCGATTTTTGAAACGAAAAATATATAATTTCCTTTGTTTCCAGTGCCCAACCATTGACCGTTGACCGTTTGCATTCTTAAATCGACATGAAGACAAAAAAATATCTTCCTTGTTTTGGATATGCTGAACAACTTACTCAACAAGAATATTTTAAATATTAGAATTTACCCCAAAATCTCAAAAATATATGTTTTAAACATGCAAATAAATAAAAAAAACATCTTGTATACGTACATTGCATTACGCTGTTGTACAACCTATATATTCCATAGGCGATTACTATTCAATATTTTGGTAGAAGTGATTCCATTTTTGTGTTCAAGGAAGCCAATGCACGGTTTTACTAACATTGTATCTATATCACTGACCCATATAATAATAATTTGATCCTCATCAGAAATCAGTCATGATACATATAGTTTGAATAACATCCTTCTACCATCTCCATATTTAAGCCATCATCCCTCCTATAAAAGAAAACACCCTTGATCTCTTCTAGTAGAGTCGTTGATTCTTCTGAATCACGATCGTACTTACTCCTAGGAGAGGAGAGGATCGTGATCTACTGGATTTCCATCTCTACTGCAACATAATCATACAACATATGGTAAACTAATAGTGAAGAGACAAAATCTGTCTGAATTATATCGGCCTTCAAAGTCCACTATGCTTCGACCTTCATTAATATATTAAGGTACCCATATGACACGTTCATTCAACGTCTCTTCCCTTCAAAATATGTTTATAAAGTTCAATAATGAGTTAAACAACCTTTCAATTAAAGTTTGATTCTCACTAAAGAAAAATATGTGTTCACACTTTTTTGCAAGCGGCTATTCACAGATAAGAAGAACTCCTGTTAATTAGGAGGGGAAGGTCAAGTTAAAGCAAAAAGGCATATCTTAGCGGAGGGAAGAAAAAGTAGTTTTGGGGGCAACTTATTTTTTGTGCATCAACAGTTATTTAATATATAACTGCATCTTTTCTTTCGCTTCTCCTTCTAGTTTAAAAAACTGTATCTTTTTGCATTATCATAGGCCTGTTAATAATAATAGTAACCCAAAAATGAATATGCATATATATTATTTTTTTCGCCCCCAAAAAGAACTAAAATTCACGTAATTTATTTTCATGCAGTCATAATTATATAGAGGCATGCTTAAAATATTGTTTTCTTTGGGAGAGGGGGGGGGGAGGGTATAAAGGCATCATTTTAATTATAATAACTATCATTATCATAGGAAAGAAGAGCTTTTTAACTTTCACAGAGCTGCATTTAAATTTTTTTTTGTGGGACCGTTAGATGTGTAATTATTAATTTAATCTTCCCAAAAAGGTCCTTATATGTTCGTGTTTTTTAATTAGGGAACTCTTTTAGTGTATTTTGTCCAGAGATATATAAACAAATATTAAAAACCCAGTATTTATGGTTTGCCTCCGTCTGGGAGGCAAAGCATTTCGTCTCAGAGGCTTATTTTACGATAAGGATTTTTTCTAAGAGGCAAAATGTTTTGAAGAAAGTTGTTTTGCTTCCGGAGGGTGCACTCTTTTTATTTATTTATTTATTTATTAATTCAACAGTTCATTTTTATTATATGTACAACAGAATACATAAAAACCTAAGATAATGTATGAAAATTCATATAAGTAAATATTTTAATTTACAATTTTATCATAGGGGTTGAACTAAAAACACTATTTTCAATCAATAAAATATAATAAAAAAATTAATTGACATGTGTACTAAAATATATTAACATAAATTTTGAGCTTTAAAATGGCATTACTTGCAATTCTTAAAATTCTTTATTATTGTAGATAATGTCTTCCGGTGGATGGATGCAAGGGAAGGGAAGTATCTCTTTTATCGTTCCTATGTAATACATATATTCTTTTAAATATCCGTCAAATCGATATTAAACAATATATATATATATATATATATCATAACACATCTCAATAATAGAATGACTTTCGCCAACACAAAACAGCTTTGACAAAAACCCTAATTTCCTCTAACTAATTAAAAAGAGTAACATTTTCTAGACACAATACCATAACTTATATCTGAAGTACCTCATGAGTCTTATCTTTTGGAAAGCCGAAGTGCATTAGATGCCTGATAGTGTTGACTTGTGGATTAATCAGAGACTAAGAAAATGTTTTTCTTGGTACATGATTTTTGTTTAATCTCATTTGGTCAAAAGCATGATAATAAGCTGTAATTTATGATGTTTGAGAACGGGTATTTCGCATAACCATATTATAAGAAAATATATAATTTGCCAAAAGACCCCGAATGCTTTGATCTCCGTTGATGATGAAAAAAAATGCAATACAATTTTCAAGTAATGCCTTCGGCAGAAGAAAGTGTCTTATTTTGAAAGTCTGATATTGACGATATCATTATTTGAGGGCCTTGTGTAATTGATACTTCCATGAGTAAAAACTCATTTTGTTTTCCGTTATTTATTTTGTTATCTAAAAAAGAGTAAAAAAAAAATTATAGCAATAAAAAAAAATATATAGAGTGCCAAAGCTCAGTGCATTAAGGCGTGTTCAACTCTCAATGCTGAGGGCGCAGGTTCGAATCCTCCCGTGAGGAAAGGCTTATTTTGATAAGATCCTAGATTCAATCGACTGATTTAAGAGCTGGTATGCTTATTTATATCCACACAGGTGCAATTCTATAGAACCAAATGGGGAAAAAATATTTTAGACAGTTGTGTTTAAAACAACCCTATTGAACATTAAAGAGCAAAAAAATAGTGCTTATTTGTTAAGAGGGAGTTGCAGTATCTGTGAATACATTAATAATGAATTAATAGATGAGCTGAATAGTATTCACTGTCCAGTTTAAAATCTCTCAGGCGGCTTCAAAATTCTGAATTACCGTTGGACATTCTCTTTCAATTTCTTCCTCCGTTTGTTTGGAGTCGGTCCGATCATTTGATTGGCGTGCCTTCTATGTTCCCTTCCTACCGGAGTAAGGCACTTGAACGATACCGGACCCGTTCTGTCCTTCAGGGTAGCTGAGATCCAGTTGTCCTTCCTTCTTTTTGAATAACTCTTGATCATGACGGAATACCACGGTTTAAATTCGACTCGTCTCTCCCGTTTTCCATCATAGTAAAACTTCTGCGAGCTTTGACTCCGCAGAACCTTGTTGTAGAGTTCGTCGTGGGGATTTAATCCATCCAATGAAGATCGTAGTTGTCGTTCAAACATCAACTCCGCCGGAGCTTTGCCAGTTGTGGAGTGGGGAGTAATTCTATATCTAAAAAGAAACTTATAAATTCCGATTATATTATTATTTTTAGCAGTTCTCAGATAGTTCTTGAACGTTTTAACTGCGTTTCAGCCTGTCCGTTTGTAGAAGGCTGATACGGAGCGGTGGTAATGTGTTTAATTTTATTTTTATTTATAAATAGAGAAAATTCATCGGATGAAAAACAAGGAACATTATCCGAAACTATTTTCCGAAGAAGTCCAAATCTAGAGAATATAGAACACATCAGATTTATAGTACTGCGACTAGTAATAGAAAAGGTAAGTAAAGCATACATCCATTTTAAATGTGCATCCATAACAAGAAGATAGTATATTTTATTAATAGGGCCTGCGTAATCGATACGAATTCTCTGCCATGGAGCTGTTGGCCACTCCCAAGGATGTAGAGGAGCCTTTGGAGGATTAGGCCTAGTTGCAATACATTCAGGACATGTTTTGCACAATTTTTCTAAATCTCCATCCATTCCTGGCCACCACACATAAGACCTTGCTAATTTTTTCATTTTAGTTGAACCTTGATGTCCTACATGTAACTCTTTTAATATAGGTTCTCTTCCGTCTAATGGGATGACTACACGTGATCCCCATAATACACAACCACTTTGTAAAGATAGCTCATTTCTTCTGGAATAATAAGGCTTTAACGATTCGTCTACCTTTAATGGCCACCATTTAGACAGTTTTTAGAAATCAAAACAAGAATAGGATCAAGCCTAGTCAACTCCCTTATTTTGGAACATCTATTTGGAAGAATCTTGTGTATCTAATAGATAGGGCTGTCAAAATGGCTCAAAATGACATTCGAATATTCGTTAGAAAAAAAAATCACGAATTCAAACTAATTCGAATTTTTGATTAGAAAATAATTTCCAAAGAAAGTGACGACGTTTTTTTTTAGAAAATAATTTCCAAAAAAAGTGACAACGTTTTTTATAGAAAAGAATTTCTAAAAAAAGTGTCGACGTTTTTTTTAAGAAAAGAATTTCCCAAAAAAGTGACGACATTTTTTTTAGAAAATAATTTCTAAAAAAAGTGGCGACGTTTTTTTTTTTTAGAAAAGAGTAAAAGTGTTTTTTAACATTCGAATATTAATTTTCACGTTCGAATTCGCTTTTTGGGATACTATTCGAATTCGAACAACGAATATTCGTTGACAGTAGTATCCATTAAGTTTACAAGTACACTATCAGGAGAGTTATTTAATGGAAGTCTGCTCAGTGCATCAGCTGTACGATGAGTAATTGGAAAGAATAGTTTTGTATGCCCACCTCTGTATTCTGCCAGAGGCTTGCTCGAGTAGTGGCTTACTAGGACTAAACAAACTTAATAGAGGTTTGCAATCTGTGATTAGATCGAACGATTTGCCCCACAAATACAAATGAAACTTTTTAAGCGCAAAAACAAGACCTAAGGCTTCTTTTTCTATTTGGGCATAATTCGTTTCTGCAATGTTCAAAGTTCTTGAGGATAAACAAACAGGTAGCTCTTTAGAGCCTATTTTATGTTATAGTACAGCTCCTACCCCAAATTTACTTGCATCTGCAATTACGACTATGGGCAATTTATTGTCGAAATGCTTTAAACACACAAGACTTCTTTTAGATTTTCAAACGCATCGTCTAGTCTTGAACTCCATTTCCATGGGCATTTGTCCATCAATAGATAATTTAGAGGTTCCAACATTGAAGAAGCATTTTAACATTTAACATTCCTAAGTAGGAAAGCAATTGATTTATGTTAGTTGGATGAGGAGCTTTCAACAACGCATCTATTTTGTCCTCTGTTGGTTTTAATCCTGAAAAATTAATATTATATCCTAAATAAGTAATACTTGAAATATTGAAAACACATTTCTCTAATTTAATTTGATGCCAACAGTTTGCATTTTACTTAGAACTAAAAACAACCTATCTTGATGTTCTTTTTTGTTCGCTCCGCTTACTACCACATCATCCAAGAATGATAGAACACCTGGAATGGATTAAAACATATTTTCCATTATCCCCGGGCAAATTCCAGGAGCGGAAGAAACTCCGAAAGAGAGTTATTATATTGAAATAAACCTCTGTGAGTCTTTATAGTGGTCAAAACTTGGGATTTATCATCCAACTCTAGTTGATTGTACGCATTACTCATGTCCAATTTATAAAATATTTTAGCTCCACTCAACATAGAAAATAGATCGTCAATTACAGAATGGGATGTTTATCTAACACAGCTACTTTATTCACTGTAAGTCGATAGTCCCCGCAAATCCTTACTTTAGTCTTACACGGTTTTAATACTGAAATTATAGGAGTAGCCCATGAAAAAAAAAAAAACAGGTTCAATAATACCTTCTTCTAGTTAACGGTCCAATTCTACCTCCACTTTATCCTTTAAAGCAAAGGAAACCCGCCAGGCTCTATAGAAAACCGGAATGGCATTTTCCTGAATCTCCAGCGAAACCTTAAGAGGCAAGAACGTTCCTAAACCGTCATCGAACAGCTTTGCGAATTTCGAATGAAGAGAATCTATTTTTAAGGGATATTTATTATTATATATGGAATTAACGAACTGCATTTTGCATCCCAACAGTCCAAGAAGATCTGTACCCAATAGAGATGGACCATTTTCATTAACTATGGTAATAATTTTATTCCTGAGAACTGTATTTTTATGAGCTATTGAACATCTCAAATCTCTTGCTACTTTGTTAGGTTTTCCACCATAGGAACATAATTTCATTTTAGATTTAACTACAAAAATTGCCAAGAAACTCTCTATAACTTTGATAACTCATGAGAGTTCTTGCAGAACCTGTATCAATTTGAAAATCAACAAGCCTGCAGTTTATTTTTATTTAATCAAGAAAGGGTTATCTTTCCCTCCATTTTGGATATTATACACTTCATCCGTGAAATTATTTTGTGACGAATATGAATTTTTTTCGAGCTTTATTTAGTAGGAAAGCTAACTTTTTTAATATGGCCTTTTTTATTCAATGATGGCAAATATAATCTTTGAAAGGACATTCATCCTTCCGATGATCTTTTCCACAACCATTACATGCCTCATACTATAAGTAATTTTTTAGACTTTACAAAGGTCTTAGAAGATTTTTTTCTGATGATATTTATTTCATCCTTTTCTCCAGCCAATACTTTCGCGTTTTGATTTGCGACTTCTCTTGTTATTTTTATTTCATTCCTATGGTGCAAAATTATATGCCGTTTTAAATGATAACTCTTCCATTGTAAGAAGTTCTCTTTGTGAGATCTCTTCATTAGACCCATGACAAACCGGTCTCTGAGTATCTCATCTAAATTTTCTTTAAAGTCGCAAGACTTCGCTAGCTCCTTGAGACCTACAACATAATCCCAAGTACTCTATGTATCCTGAGCCTTGCTCTCTGCGATAAAATAAAAATATTCATAGATGATTATTGTTTTAGGCTTATAATACCCTTTTAGCGTTTCCTCGAGCTTTTCCAAGGAACAATCGGCTTAGTAAGTTTTTAATTAGAATGTAAATTGTAGGACCTGCCATAGACAAGAATGAACAAGCTTTTCATCATAGCATTGTCTTGAAGAATAATTTTGCTCGAGCTATAAAGACTCTACTTCTTGTTTTTTTCTGTAAAGGGCCAATCCATCCTATTCTAGACATTTTGTAATTATTTAATAAAGTTAGAGATGGAAAGTCGAGGGATATTTTGGGCGTGTGAAAGGAAGAATGTCTGAAGGGTGCAATTGAGTTCAAGCTCCTTGTTATCACTATTCTCTCTCCTCTCTTGAGGAATATTATTTCATTTATGAAGCAGGCCAAGTCGGCCAGAACAGAAGGTATTTATTTTATATTTGAATATCTGTTTTTGCTTCCGTAGGGAGGAAAGAGAATAGTGATAACAAGAAGCATGAACTCAATTGCACCCTTCAGACATTCTCCTTTCACACGCCCAAAATATCCCTCGACTTTCCATCTCTAATAATAGTGGAGAGGGTACTATTCCTTCTTATCCGTTTAAATCCTTGTCGCCAGTGTAATACCGCCCCGAGAGCAGAGAGAGAGATGCTTGTCCTTAGACTTACTATTTATTACTGACTAGTAGAAAGAGGAGAACTTATGTACACGATAACATAAAGTATTTACATATTAGACCGGACAAACCGAAGGATATTACATAAGCATTAAAAATACTCACTCAAACCAAGGATATTTAAAGGAGGTTTCAATCAATATAAACCTCTGAGGGACGTCCAGTAATTTCATCGCACGCAAATTCCTCGTGGACCTTTTTATAGCCGCCGCCGTGGGTATTTACCTGACCTGCTCTTTCGTAGTCAGTCAATTTCCACGTTCTCCGTTTTTTCGTGAACATTTTTGTCACAAAGCATTTTCCTCGCTCTTATTTTTTTTACTTTGTAAAAAAGTTTTTACATGGCCTTGAAATCTACCACACATCCTTCTTGAGCGTAAAAGCAACTCAGCCCAAGAGTTTTTCAGACACCAATTTTCGCAGGTACCGCCTGTTTATCCTAGGGTCCATGGGGTTGGAGTCCACCGCCGACCTCTCTTAGGTATAAAAGACACTCGTTTAAGAGGTTTTCTTGCAGGTTCTGCAGGCCTCAGCCGAGGGGACCAAAATCCACCGCTGATCCTTCTAAGGAGGAAAAGACACCCTGGCCAAGAGTTTTGTTGTGCCTGACTGCTCTAATAAAGAGGGGTTTGATTTTCCGAAGGACTTTTATAGCCTTTGATTGAAATGGAAAATTGCTATAATAAAAACCGATCCTTAGGTAAACTGTTAGAGAGCTTTGGAAGTTATCATATGCAATAGGTGTGGAAGAAAACTAGGTTTCAGTCAATGCCATGTTCTACTTTTTTCTAGGGTCACAAGGCAGTCAAGGAGACTTATCATAAGATAGCAAATAAACGTTGGATGAATAATGCTCAGGTTATAGTTTTTTTTTTTTTTTTTTTATTCACTTAACTGTTCACCATCATAAACACCATGCTAATACGTAAAAAAATACATGAATAAACATTATAGTTTAAAATTTTAGCATAATGGCGAACATACAGGGTGATTCACTTAAATTGAGACTCACATATTACAAACTACAATCTTTGTATTAAATTTTACTAATATTTTTAAACAAAATAATAGCCCAATGTGTCATTACAAAAGTATTTCAATATTTTCACATATCCTCCTTTGGACTTCACTACGCTTTGAACCTCCTCATGGTGGAGCAACACAGGCAGGATCTCTTCCTCAGACAAAGATTTTCACGGTCCAGGCCACCCAACCAGTCAAATGACCGGGTTTTTATCTTGAAAAAAGGAAGACATCCCCGTGCAGCTGAGGACTCTCTTCAGAAGGCAAAAGCCCCCTCATTCATGGTCTGAGCCTGAAAGAGATTCCTGCCTATGTTGCCTCCACCGTGAGGAGGTTCAAAGCTGTAGTGAACGCCAAAAGGATATGTGAAAATTTAATGAAAAACTTATGTAAATTACCATTGTGCTATCATTTGTTTAAAATTATTTGTGTAAAATTTAATACAAAGATTGTATGTAGTTTGTAATATGTGAGTCTCAATTTAAGTGAATCAGCCTGTACATATAGAAATCCGAAATTAAATGTGGCATATAAATCATCATAGCAGTTAAATATCATTAAAAAAATTACATATAGGAAAACAGTGCCAAACAAACAAAATTAAAACACCGGAAGCTTGATTTTAGGGATTTTAGAAGCTTTTCTAAACAGTGAGATTTAAAGGGTATATTTTGATAGAGTCCTGCTGCGAACGTCCATGTGGATCCACACGATAGGAATCTTCAGAGAGAAGGCCATACTGGCTGCTGCCGCTAAGCAAAATTCCTCTTATCTCTCCAGGTCGAATCGGTTCATCCACATTTAGCTTTTTTCGCAATTAACGCCTTGGCTTGAGGAGTGCAAATTCGATGGCCTTAGTTTATTTTTTACTTGTGACATGTATAGGTTGGATGCATAAATAAATAAATAAAAAGAGTGCACCCTCCGGAAGCAAAACAACTTTCTTCAAAACATTTTGCCTCTTAGAAAAAAATCCTTATCGTAAAATAAGCCTCTGAGACGAAATGCTTTGCCTCCCAGACGGAGGCAAACCATAAATACTGGGTTTTTAATATTTATTTATATATCTCTGGACAAAATACACTAAAAGAGTTCCCTAATTAAAAAACACGAACATATAAGGACCTTTTTGGGAAGATTAAATTAATATTACACATCTAACGGTCCCACAAAAAAAATATTAAATGCAGCTCTGTGAAAGTTAAAAAGCTCTTCTTTCCTATGATAATGATAGTTATTATAATTAAATGATGCCTTTATACCCTCCCCCCCCCTTCTCCCAAAGAAAACAATATTTTAAGCATGCCTCTATATAATTATGACTGCATGAAAATAAATTACGTGAATTTTAGTTCTTTTTGGGGCGAAAAAAATAATATATATGCATATTCTTTTTGGGTTACTATTATTATTAACAGGCCTATGATAATGCAAAAAGATACAGTTTTTTAAACTAGAAGGAGAAGCGAAGAAAAGATGCAGTTATATATTAAATAACTGTTGATGCACAAAAAATAAGTTGCCCCCAAAACTACTTTTTCTTCCCTCCGCTAAGATATGCCTTTTTGCTTTAACTTGACCTTCCCCTCCTAATTAACAGGAGTTCTTCTTATCTGTGAATAGCCGCTTGCAAAAAAGTGTGAACACATATTTTTTCTTTAGTGAGAATCAAACTTTAATTGAAAGGTTGTTTAACTCATTATTGAACTTTATAAAAATATTTTGAAGGGAAGAGACGTTGAATGAACGTGTCATATGGGTACCTTAATATATTAATGAAGGTCGAAGCATAGTGGACTTTGAAGGCCGATATAATTCAGACAGATTTTGTCTCTTCACTATTAGTTTACCATATGTTGTATGATTATGTTGCAGTAGAGATGGAAATCCAGTAGATCACGATCCTCTCCTCTCCTAGGAGTAAGTACGATCGTGATTCAGAAGAATCAACGACTCTACTAGAAGAGATCAAGGGTGTTTTCTTTTATAGGAGGGATGATGGCTTAAATATGGAGATGGTAGAAGGATGTTATTCAAACTATATGTATCATGACTGATTTCTGATGAGGATCAAATTATTATTATATGGGTCAGTGATATAGATACAATGTTAGTAAAACCGTGCATTGGCTTCCTTGAACACAAAAATGGAATCACTTCTACCAAAATATTGAATAGTAATCGCCTATGGAATATATAGGTTGTACAACAGCGTAATGCAATGTACGTATACAAGATGTTTTTTTTTAATTTGCATGTTTAAAACATATATTTTTGAGATTTTGGGGTAAATTCTAATATTTAAAATATTCTTGTTGAGTAAGTTGTTCAGCATATCCAAAAAAAGGAAGATATTTTTTTGTCTTCATGTCGATTTAAGAATGCAAACGGTCAACGGTCAATGGTTGGGCACTGGAAACAAAGGAAATTATATATTTTTCGTTTCAAAAATCGACTCTGAATCTTGTGGAGCGACGTTTAATAAATAAAGAGGTATTGATTGATACGTTGTCTTTTGATAAGCAGTGCCCTATGGAATATAAATAAAATCGTTGTGAGCCCTTTCGACGATCCATTCGATCTGTAATAAAACAATTGACTTGTTTCACAACTGTATGTGTTTTTTTTAAGGATGCAGGTGAAATATCTCCTCCTGTTATACTGCGTTGCTGAATAGCAAGAAGTTCAACGATAGCTATTAAATTATATGAACTATCATATTTTGTCTTATCAATTATACTCTAGAATAAAAAGAGTATCATCACATATTCCTAAGTTAGTTGAAATTTCTGTCCTAAACCTATACTTACCACATGTAAAGGATCATATCTCTATTTTTTGTATTCTATTTGTAATTTCTTCCAATAATACTTTCCATTTTAGTCTTTTGAATTAATTTCCGTATTTATTTTTGTAAGATAATTTATAAATTTAAATATTACATTTTAAAAGATTTCTGGGAAAACTCCTTTTGGACTTTGGCATATTTGATTATCTTTTGTTCCCCTCCACCAGCTTTCCATTTCTTCCGATGAATAAGCCGGACGCCTTAGGTCATCCAGATGGTTTATTCTTTCACACATGTCGCAAAGGACTTTCCCTGAAATAGCTTGGAAACCCATAAGATGATATTCCTCCTTCCACTTGAAGTACTTGAGATATTCTTCATCATTGTTGTCCAAATATGTAAGGTACTCGCCAAGGGATTTGGGTGATGAAAAGTCCCTGGCGTCTATGAATGAATGGGGAGGGGCAAAGGCACTGTAATTGGAAAGGCCATACACCACTGGAACCACATCAAACTTCAGTATATCAAAGAACTTCTCTGTAACATAGTCCTTACAAAGTGAGTTCTCGAAGGCTAAGTAAAACTTGTACCGCTGGGCCAGTTGTGCCTTGCACCCCCTCCCCTCTGTTTCCGGCGGACAGTGATGTTTTGTGCCACCGCCCCATCTATCCACACGAATGTGCTTTTCCAGCTCTTGAATGTAGGTATCTCGTCCTCCTGGTGAGCCCATATTTTTTACAAGCCAAAAGACTAGCTTCCTCTTAAGATTGATGTGTCCAACACTCCTAATGTTACCCATCTTAGTCTTGGCCTCAAATCCATTATAAGGTAAAAAGAAGTCCGAATTTCTTCTATAGGATATTGTCCAGTTAAAGACATGATTGAATCGCCAGAAATCCAGAGCACAGTCATGGACTGGGCTTTCCAGCAAGAAAAACATAATGGGTCCTTTTATTTGATGTCGCAAGTTGAGAATCCCGGGGTCGTGACCTCTTTCACAAATATCTCGAGCGTGATATATGACTCCTGAATATTTGCTAAGCTGGGTTTGAGGAAATTTATCCGACGTTAGGTAGCAGTTCCTATAAAACAAAAATACATGTGTCACTATAGATGCTTCTGGGATTATCATTACAAATCAAAATCTAAAGTAATATTCCATGTCTTACTGATATTTGCATCCGACGAAGGGCACTTCTTTATCTCTGTCAAATATTTCCCATTTACCACCAAAAAATTTGGAACCAATCAGAATATATTTGAAGTCCTTCATATCTGGAGTGTCCTCATACGGATAAATCGCCTTTAAGGTATCTTTAAGTATCTCATAATTTATTTGCATCACACACCCAATGAAAAAAAACCCTGAAATACTTAAAATTCGCTTTTGATTTCTCTGAAAACATAAGATACATGAGAAAATGAAGTGGTTTTTAACAAATAATACAATCAATGACATAGCAATAAATACTCACTTTCATATTATTATATTTGGTAATTTAAGACCTCTAATTCCTTAAGGTCAGAATGCCTTTACTTTGTAAGATCTAGACGAAGAATTCCTTTTATGAATCGTTACCTCTACAAATATATATGTATATATATATATATATATATGTATATGTATATATAGTATATATATATATATGTAAACCATGATCTAAATTTGTGCATTTTAACATTTACATCAATTTAAACACAACTAACTGTACCTGTACGTGTTTTAGGCATAGATCTATATAATAACTAAATGCACAGTTGACGGAATAGGAGGATTGAAGAAACGTGCCGGAATTAGCAGCTGATATAACCTATTGAACGTATACAAGAAAATCTAGTGATTTGCGTGATATTGCGCCGTAGATGTAACGCCCTTGATCAATTTAGATACACACTTCAATCCACACTCACAAATCTAACAACACTGAAACGTTTATACATTTGTACTAGATCCATAACCGTTATTAATTAATATCAAATTGATTTAAACAGATGTGTAATATGGTCTCATTTTTTTAAAATATAATTTAATTCTTGAAATTGTACTCGTTTAATCAATTGAAGTAAACAACTGCTGATATATATATATATATATAAAACGTTTTAACGAATAAAGCTGATAATTAATTTCCCTGAGCCCTCACAATATTTCTCTGCAAATGACGTCAATTATCGAACGAATCCTTTTGGAGACTCAGGCAAAGAAACGAAGAGATGAACGGAATTCTTATTATTATATATACTATATATATATATATATATATATATATATATTTTTTTTTTGTAAAAAAAGTTATTTGATGTTTGATTATGATCATATTTATTTTTACTTGATGTCTAAAATTCGAAAAAAACAACATATTTTAACAGACTGGTTTATTAACAATCATGGAATGGTACATTTTATATTCAATGCATATTTTATTATTTTTTGTTCAACTCCCAGATTGTACCCTATCTTTACTGGAACTTAATCCGGTATCAGCCGGTAGGCACATATTAATAATAGTATTTATAATTCATTCCAATAAGTACAAAGTATTTATTGGAAAAAAACAATTGAATAGTGAAATGATATTTTATATATGTAAGTGGGAAAAGACTAAAGTGAGGCTTTATTTTATTAAGCCTTTAATAGCATTTTTCGTTTTATCCACACTTTCTTTCTTTGCCTATTGTGTTGAATGGAATTGCAGTATTCGACAGGATATAATAAGCAATATATAGTTTTTAGGTAAATAGTTACTCAAACCTAGAATGAATCAATGAAGTTTACCAAAAATGAACCACTTGGAAGAGATGAGCCTTCACCCTCTACATTGAGCCTTAATCCATTGGGCATTTGTGCGCAATCTTTCTATATGGTTGAAACTCGTAGACTCAAGAGTATGTCTTGAACTTTTATTTACATATTGTTTAACAAAAAAAAAAAATTATTTCCTTCATGAAGGCTATTTTTTGGCGTATTAAAACGAAAAAATACTTTATATCATGATTTACAGAACAAAAATTATACAAAACACTGTTTGATTATTATTGACGATAAATAGATACTCACTCAAAGGATGAAAGTTTGAAAAGCGAGAAAATAGAGCAATCAACTGAAAATGTAACGCTTATTATATTATATATTCCGGACCCCAAAAGATACAAATTAAAGAAGATATATAAAATGTTGTGAATGTTACGTTATTGATTCGTTTGCAGTTGTTAATCTATCTCTCTCTTTATGTCTCTCTATTCTCTATATTTATCTATTTTCTCTCTCTCTTCCTCTTTTCTCTATCTATCATCCCTCTTTCGCTCTCTCTCATCCTCTGTCTCTCTCTCAATCTATCTATATATATTCCTCTCTATCGCTCTCTCTCTCCCTCTCTCTGTCTCTCTTCCTCTTTTTCCCTATCTATCTACAGGGTGAGGAAGCAAAAATGTCCTATTGACAAATTTGAATGTCCTGCCCAAACAGTGATGGTAATCAAAACAATACTTAAAATCAAAGTTCCTTACCTGTAAACAACCCTTTTATTATTTATCAGACCTTGGTGGATTGTGAGATGAGCAAACAAGAAGCATAACGCAACAGAGTTCGCGATCTACTGGATGCCCAAGTCCCTCAGAAGGACATTGCCAAGATTGTTGGCATCAGTGAGAGAACCGTTCGCCGCATCCAGCATGCCAGACAATCCGGTTTGGGCACCAAGAGATCTCCAGGCAGTGGAGGCCACAACAAGAAGAGAGACAAGACCTTCCTGAATGTCCTCAAGAAGAGAATCAAGGAGGACCCCACTGTCAGCATGAGGAAGCATTCTAAAATCCTAAAGGTCGACCCCAAGACTATAAGGACCGCTGTGCACAAGGACTTGGGCCTCAAATCCTTTGTCAGAGCTCCAAGGCATCTTCTGACTGACCACATGAAGCAAACGAGACTTGAAAGGTGTCAAAAGATCCTCTCTTTCCTTAAGCACAATGGCAGCACTTGAATATTTTTAGTGATGAGAAAATATTTACTGTAGAACAAGTGCATAATAGGAGGAATGATCGCTGGATTGCAGAAACAACAGAGGAGGTCAAGGGGGTTTTCAGAACCAAACATCTAGCCCAGTGATGGTCCTAGGAGTCTTGGGCTCAGATGGCAATAAGATGCCCCCCTACTTCTTCAAGCCAAAACACAAAATTGGAGCTGATATGTACTACAAAATTCTGAGGTACACCGTTTTGCCCTGGTTGAAGGCCACCTATCCTGACAACAACTATGTGTGGCAGCAAGATGGGGCTCCTTCCCACACATCAAACAAGGTCCAAAAGTTTTGTGAGGAGAATATGGCGAATTTCTGGCCCAAAGACTTTTGGCCCCCGAGCTCACCTGATCTAAACCCCCTGGATTTTTTCTGGTGGAGCGTCATTGAGTCGAGGACCAATGCCACCCCTCATGTAAATGTGGAATCACTTAAGTCTGCAATATCCAGGGAATGGGATGTCTACCCAAAGGAGGATATCAGAAGAACCTGTGCCTCTTTCAGGGGCCGCATCGAGGCCTGCATCATGGCTGATGGAGGACATATTGCGTAAGCATGTTTCAAAAGCTTTCAATATGTGTTCTTGAAGAAATCAGTTCAAAATTTCAATGAATAAAAAAGTTAAACCCAATTATAGTTGTTTATTTCCTGACCGGACATTTTTGCTTCCTCACCCTGTATATATCTCCATCTATCTATATATCTCTCTATCCCTATCTATCTATATATATCTCCTCTCTCTATCTATTTATCTATCTCTCTCTGTCTCTCTCTCTCTCTCTCTATATATATATAATACCTATCACAGGGTCGGAGTGGCCACCGGGAGTACCGGGACTATTCCCGGGGGCCGCTGGCCTCAAGAAACATAAACGGCCGTTGACAGCCTCCTAATGCATATTGTGGCCTGTTTAAGGCCGGTGAGGGCATAATTATCCCGGTGGATAAATTCTTCCCACTCCGTCCTGCCTATCTATCTATCTCTATCTATCTCTCTCTCTCTTTTGAACATTTAATATTTTATATATAATGTAAATGCAAGTAATATAAGTTATGAGTTAGTTAAATCCTTGAATTAATGTTTTAAATTTTACTCATTTATCCTCAGTTCCAAATGTATAGCAATAATGATTAATTTAAAATATTATACTAGTTGATACGAACAAATTAGGAAATATACTGGTGCAGCAGCTTACAAAAAAAAACCTTCTATTGGTTCTCACAAGTTCCTCTACTTTAAACTGAGGTTTCTCTCCTAGAAATAATATAAGGGAATTTAAGGGTATGCCTAGTCGTCGGGGGAAAGTGTTAAAAGTGTTACAGCCGCATGGAACAATGCCTAACTCTGAATTACCGAGGAGAAAACATTGTTCGATGCGTGTCTTTTCTTCTGTAAAGGCACTTCAAATGGTGAATAGAGCATTTCAAGCATGAAGTTCTCTTCCTCACCTGTTTGTGTATCCCAGTAATTACATATTATTACTGTCCTTGAACACATTTGCATTCTCAATTAAAATGTAAATACGAATATACATATGAATTGAATTGGTCAAAAATATTTATGAAAGATATTAAATTAATTTGCATATAGATAAAGTGTAAAACAAAAAAGTGTCTCTTCTCATGGGCATATATATATATATATATATCTATATATATATCTAATATATATATATATATAGATATCATAATATATATATTATATATATAGGCGGAGTGGCCACCGAGTACCGGGACTATTCCCGGTGAACCGCTAGCCTCAAGAATTCTAAATGGCCGATGACAGTCTCTCTAGGGCCCAGCCCTACCACATTCTCTCTAATGAGCTAAATATATCTCTATACTTCAATTTATACAAGTGACATGAGAACCAACTAGCTTATCTGCATTAGGGCTGGTTTTTTCAAATATTTATCACAAGTTTATCACAAACTTCTTTTCTGTTTCTTTGTTATAAAAACGACGACATGCAAAATTTGAACAAAATCGGGGGATGTTGTGAACTTGCTAAACAAGCTCAAAGTTTTTAAAATTTAGTAAAAAATATATTTTTCTTCCAAACTCTTGAAAATGGTTGGCCAAACTGGTTTAGTATTTTGCCACAAATTTAAAGAAAATTTAGTGTTTTACAAGACATAATATGGATGTTTATACTAAAAGAAAGATACAATTTAGTTTTCTTTAAAAATTAAGCTTAAATTAAATATACTTTTTTGTTTATATATACATATATATATATACATATATATTCCCCATACAAGTTTTTTTTTGACCAATCATATTCGACCATCATTCAACGGAAGAAAATGTATGTACATTCAAATGATCACTAGAAGCATATTTTGTGTCTCTGAAAAGATAGTAGAGGATAAAAAATATTTATTAATGTAATATTTATATTAGTTCTTAAGTTGGATATTCCTCTAGTAAAATTTTCATCTAACATCCACATATTCCTCGTCATTCATTTACTTAGATTCATCCAACTGCACTCTAAGTAAAATGTGGCATATGGCAGTGCTATAATACAATGCATACATACCTGTTCTTGGATGTCAAGAGTTTGGAGTATTTCCCAGTGCCATCTAGACTGCCATCTAGTGGGCAATTTCATAACTGTATAATAACTGAGATACATATAACTAAGAGGTTTATTTAACATTATATTATGTGCAATTTCTCTGAATAAATAAGTGTATTTAAAAACTGAGATAAATGAGAGCTACAACTAAGCAATATCCTGGTTACAAATGATGATGGCTTTCCAACACTTGTTTATATCACCTGAATTGGTTGGACAAAAAAATCCAACAAATTATTGTTGTGCAAACCTGAAGCCTCTACTTTATGTAAAGTGAAGGTTAAGAACTTGGCATACAATTACTTGCAATGTGAAGTAACCTACCAAATTATTATGTTATAAATTGCGTGAAGAGTTACTGTACGATAATGCAAATAAACGACAATTTAAAAAAAGAACATAACGGTGTACTAAATTATAATTATATATTTTTACACAAAAGTAATATTATAAAATACAATAGTACAATCTCTATGTATAGAACCTTTCAAAGGTCACAAAAATATGACAGTATACAGTTTTGTACATATTGGGGTCGGTAAAAGGTAGGGCTTAGGCAAATTGTCCCGGTGGATAAATTATTTCCACTCCGCCCCTGCACATAAAGTTTCAAAGTGTTCATTTTTGGGGTATTTGGATAAAAAGGACTATTTCAAACTTAAATTTCTCGTTGAATTTGGATGTACATAAAAAATAAACTGATCTGGAATCCTTGCAAGCATACCTACATTTGTTTTCTACATAACTTTTGGGCCCGTTGAGCGGACACTCAAACTTTCACAAGATGATCTCTATGCACTAAAGCAAAATCTTAGGGGGAGCCCGACTCTCAAATCTGAAAAATGTGAAATAAAAATCACCCTAATATATATATATATACACAGGGGCGGAGTGGCACCGGGAGTACCGGGACTATTCCCGGTGGGCCACTGACATCAAGAAACATAAACAGCCGTTGACAGCTCCCAATGGCATATTGGGGCCTGTATAAGACCGGTGAGGGCATAATTGTCCCGGTGGATAAATTCTTCCCACTCCGTTCCTGTATATATATAAAATATATATATATTAGGGTTGTTCTTATTTTTCAAATGTTTGAAATGTTAGCAACATTGTGGATTTTCTGTTTCTTGGTGATAAAAGAAGACGACATACAAAGTTTGAACAAAATCGGTCAACATTACGAGGTCGCGCAACGAGGTCAAAGTTTTAAAAATTTAGTAAAAATAGAGTTTTCCGCAAATTTCTTCAAAATGGTGGACGTTACAGACTTCAATAATTTTATTAATTTAAAGGAAATCTAATTTACTACCAGACGTATGTTTGATGTTTTTTAATAAAACAAAGTTTTCAGTAAAAACAAAGAAAAAAATGGAGTGTGTATTGTTAGCTTATTTCATAGCTTTTTTGTATCAATTAACTTCACTCGCCTGTAGAAGATGACTTGTTCGCTTCAGAGTAAAATAGTACTTTTAAGTTTAGTAAAACTTTAGATGATAAATCCAAAAATGACCTTGGTTGCATTCTATCAATTCAGAATTCAGTACAATCTGAGTTTACATCATATGATTCAGAGCCTGTATTGACCTATAAGAAATCGATTATGAAAAAAATAAATCATAATGTGTTTCTTAGATGTGCGTCAAGGTATCCTCTCAAAATTTTACTTTGTCTCTGACGCATTTATAATCCATTATATGCGTCATTTTGTACGCGAGATAGGCTTTTTTAATGTACATAACTCTCTACTTATTAAATTGACATGATTTAGTATACCAAAATATTAAAGCTGGTTAACCAAGCTTTCATTTGATATATTTGTGTTCTAAAAATCGCTATACTTTAAGAGATATAAGCAAATACGTACTCTCCCCCAAAAATTGATCTTTTGATATGAGAATATACGATTACCATCTGGTACTGCTGTTAGTGTTACCTGGATAGAAAGAGAAAGAGAAGGGAGGGAGGGAGTATTTTGCCTCACTTCTCTCACTTATTGAAGTCTGTAACGTCCACCATTTTGAAGAAATTTGCGGAAAACTATATTTTTACTAAATTTTTAAAACTTTGACCTCTTGCGCGACCTCGTAATGTTGACCGATTTTGTTCAAACTTTGTATGTCGTCTTCTTTTATCACCAAGAAACAGAAAATCCACAATGTTGCTAACATTTCAAACATTTGAAAAATAAGAACAACCCTAATATATATACATAGTGTAGTTGCTATTTTTTTACTTTAAAAAAAGAAAAGTGAGACTACACCTTGTAGAACACCGAAGCACGGATTGCCAACATTTTTCAGCAACACAGGAAATTATTAAGCCCACAGTAGACTTACAAACACTTTTAATATCATGTATATTCATCTATATATGTTCAATGACTTCTTCTCCCAAGATCTCTTCGCAACGATTCGTAGACCCATGATATAAAGGAGGTCAAAGCTTTCCAGCTTCATTTTTTTAAATACGTCGGATTTTTTGTTTTTTAAATGATTTTAATTTATAATTGCAAACTGTTTTTAAAGGTTGACTGCTTAACATTCTTTTGTTATTTTTAGTGTTTGTTATAGTATTATCGTTCTTCAAAGAAGGAAGCATTTTTATAGCCGAATGTTTATTTGTATTTTGTTTTGGAATATTTTAGAAGTAAATGAATAAATAAAGATATATCTGCAAGGCTTTAAGCAATATTTTTCTTTAAACGGACAAGGGCGGGCGATAAAAGCCCAACTCCCCTTCTGTCAAGATGTGTGATTTCTTCTTTTCCTCAGCTTACGTAAAAGGGGGCGCCTTAAAAATGGTTGTTCTTCATTTCACAAATTTCTTCTCCGTCTTGTTCGTCTTCTTTTTTTTCCTTCTCTTCTTCATACACCGGTAAAGGAACCAACATTTTACCATTATTATTATTATTATGTATTCCTTTCAAACACCACCAAACGTCAGTTAGGTTCCGTGCCAAGTCAACAAAACAACAACTCTGTGACACAAAAAGAGCAAAGCTCTTAGAAGTTATGAGCATTGGAGGTCTTAAACCCTTCTACCCTTCTTCTTCAACAGCAACAGTCATAGCAACAGGGATAGCGTCACAGCCAATAGCAGCAACGCCTCTAGGCCCTTCTACAAAACCATGGGCAAGAGTCTTTTAGACGTAAAGAGCCTTAGTGATCCTTCGAGGACTTCCTTCTCAGCTCATCAGCTGTCTCTACCTGCGGCCATGGTGGCACAGCCCTTGGCGGCGGCACTCTTTTGCCATCATCAGTCACTGAAGAAACCGTTATGGGTGCTCATAGGTCAATGGACTCACCCTAGCTGAAGGGGACAATGAAGGGGAAGTCGCCAGTGGGACCATCACCACTCTTCTACCTCCTTCGGACTCCTTCATGCTATCGGCTCTCCTACGGCCCCTGCGCTTATACTCAATGATGTAGTAGACTCCCTAGACTCCTCCAACTCAGCCAACGCGTGCGTGCCCTTCGGGGAGCTCTATACGCTTACTCTAGGGGACGGAACAGCTGTACAGCTACGTGTTCAGACATGCGATGAGCAGCAGAATGCTGTTTCCTCCGAGTTATCCACTGCCGTAATCGATGTTCAACCCCTGACCATCCCCCCTCCAGCCTCTCCTCAACCTGTGACGACAATACCCCCTACGGAGGAGCCTTCCTCTATGGACTGGAGTGGCTCTCTTCCAGAGCTCGACGCCTTTCCGGACGCCTTCACAAACCTTCTTTCCCGTGAAGAGCTCCTGATCACCAAGAGCTCGGGCATCAGCGGATTTCCACCAAACAACTATCCTTCAACTGAGTCTTCCTCTTCCCTTGCCTCCGACGAGGATGCAGAGTGCCTTAAACACGGCAAAATGGACTTGGAAGCTCTTCGGAACGACTGAATACGCTTCCGGATGGACAGTTGAACTTGGAGGCCATTTTGAGGAATGCGGACGTTGAGCTGAGCGTGGAGGAGATCGTTCGGCCCACGCTCACAAGTCTGAAGAAGCTTATGGTGCAAAGGAACTTTACGGACTGGCAGAGTGGGCTTTGCTTGAAGATTCGAAGGCGAAAAAAGAATACGGTAGGCTCCTGGAATTTCAAAATATTCGTGTTGATGAAAGGATTTGTTTTGTGTCAATATATTATTAAAACACAGCTAAAAACTGATTTAAATACCGATAATAATTGTTTGACGTTTGCTTTTGAATACTAAACTGTTGAACATAAATGTGTTTGCCATATATTTACATTTATTTATATTTTTTAATATAGGATATTAATTTCCAAATTGTAGGTATGACGAATTATAAAAATATAATAACAAATAAATAGGCTTCTTAAAGTTTATTTTTAAACAAGAGAAAATGAAAAGTTAGCTGAATTGTCCCTGGAAATATATATGGTATACACGATAAATCCTATAACCAGAGGAGCTTACAAAAACACTATTGAAAGTTCCTATCGCGTTCATTGGTTATTATCTTAGTCATTAACACGCACTAAGTTTAGAAAAAACTTCAATGTTACAAAAACAAAGGTCAACGTTGTTTCTTTGCTGTAAAAGGCCAGTGTGTAATTCATTTGAATGCTGACCTTTATTGAACCACAGCATCTTCTAAGAAATATGTAGATAATAAACTGCATCAACATCTCTGACGTCACAATACACAACTGCATACACTATAAAAGTACAATAAGGGTTAAAGGAACCTACTTTTTAATATATATTGTATGAATTGAGAAGATAAAGACTGCAAATTCTGAAAAGACAACCCTAGAGTATAACCTTGCATTTTTTGAAGGGTCATAAGGATTTGACCAAAGAATTAATTCCAGGGTTCCATAGCCGGGACTTCAACCTCATTCTTAATATAGATGTCTACGTCATAATGAAAACGAAGAGACAGTCAAACCTAAGGGAGCCATAAAATGACTGCTATCCGCAAATTATCCTTATGGAATGTTTATAATACTATATTTAAATACTGGGAGAATTTGGACGATCCCTCCCTTAGTGGGGTGGCACTGGCTTGAATATATATATATATATGCCATCAGGGGTTATTTGCATTGTTTTAGGGAAATTTATTTATCGTGATGTCAGAGTGTTGCTTAGGGTGAATAATGATAACACTTAATTTAATATTAAACGACAGAAGCACTTAATGTTTACCCTTCGTTCACTCACTAAAGATAGCGAGGATTCGTAGCGTTCTGACTTCATATTTCATAGATTCCAGAATTGCCAAACGGCGCACCAATTTAATTTAAATTCTTCCTTTGGACGCAAAAGTCAAAATCCTAGGCCTAAGGGTAAAAAAAAGAGAAATGACGCTTCCAGTGACGTCATTGAGCTCAATAATCACAATCGTATTATATGAAACGTAAAGCATTACTTGGACTTAATATAGAATTTCCATTTTTCAATAAGCAAGAATACCAATATTGTTGCTCAGATTTACCGCCATCAAAGAACACTTTAAATCGTCCATTTTTTTTTGTTGAGATCAGCCAATATTGGTTGGAGGCATCGAGTCAATTAACAGAAAACGAACCCTCATCAATACCACTTCTTTACCAAATACTAGTCTATGAAGAATCTGCTTCAGTTATGTAACTTCTCTTTGATTCCTTCATGAAAGACATTTTTCATCATCAAATATTTTTTTTTTCCACTTCCCTCTTCACGCCAATTCGATTAGAGAAAAATGCATCATAAATCCGTAGGGGATCCTCAAATTGTTTTTTGTATCATCCACCTCATCAAACCTTCCTTTTAAGAGCCTTCAAGGTTTAAGTTCTTGAAGATAAGGTTGTTTTTTTGTTTACAACTCACAAAAATATTGTTTTTCACCTTGGATAAGCAGTAGGAATAAATGGACCATCATACAGCCTTTCTTCATTGAGGGTAAGATTTCAAACAATATATATATATTCAAATTTTGTTTTCTACATCATTTACATCAATAGAAAATGGCATTTAGGTATGCAAAAAGGGAACGCATCGTCTTGATAAATATCTGATGAAGTCGATATAATTCACTTTGTCCTAATATGGCCATTTTCTATGGAGAAGCATGAAGAAAATTAAGTGTAGAAATATGAATAAGAATGACTATTGTTACCCTCAGTAATTGAAAGGTTGTGTTGACTTTCAGTTTTGACATTCATCCCCTTTATTTATATCAGATTTATATGTTTATAGTGAGGGACCCATCACAACATAAGGGGATGGCTTTTACCTACTAATATTTGGCATTTGCTCAAACATATTACTCAAGGCACAGATAAAGATAGACATTGTTAATGCATGTACCGTTTTCTAATGTTGATCATTTCGAAATAAATAGCTATAATCATATTGCTTGGCTTAATATTCCTCCCAATAAATAAAAGGTTTGGTTCATTTTCATATCAATGCCTTATTTCAGAACACTAACATTAAATATATTTTTTTCTTTTCCCATAACTATTTCAGGCAGCCGTTCGATCATCCCGTCGAAAGAGGGTTCAGTACATGTATGATCTTAAGGACCACGTGGGTCAGCTGACGAAGCGACGAAAAGAGGCGGAGCTAGAGAATTCCCTTTTGAAACAGTTGAAGTTCCTTTGGGAGAGGCTCGTACAGGAGGTTGAGGCCGAGGTGGTCCTTGGGACAAAGAATAAAAATGGAGTGGCGTCTACCCACACGGGAGATCACAACAAGAGACCTGAGGAAAACGATATTATCTATCTTTTGTGCGTGAAGAAGCCAGAGCGAAGATATATAATTGGCAAAAAACGAGGAAGCGCTGTCCGTAGAGTTAATATAGAGATTATAAGGCGAATATATTTATAGAAGGTTTGTCCTCCCCACAGTATTTATATTTTTTTGAGGATGTCAAGATGGAGGTAGAACAAATATAAAGATGCGTCCACACAATCAGGTATGGATATATATATATATATATATTTATTTATTTATATATATATATATATCTTTGTCCTTCTTTTCAACTTATAATATTAGAATGACGACACAAAGCATATAAAAACCATATAGGTATGAATATATACACAGATAATTAGGGAGGCCGAATAATAAGTTCCTCTGAGTGACGTCATTGACTTATATAGCAAAAGAGATATCCGGTGATACACACACACATATATATATATATATATATATATATATATATATATATATATATATAATGCAAAATCTCCTCCTTGACATCGTCACCATCACAATACCTGACGTCAACATTTGTTTTCACACCTTATATTCATATATATATATATTTGTTTATATATATATATATATTCGTCTTGTAAATGTAATTTATGAGAACATGAAAAGAACTATACCAGGCAAAAAGAAACCCCTCTCTGTCAGTGATTATA
The DNA here is from genome assembly GCA_013387185.1 of Caligus rogercresseyi. Taxonomy (NCBI): domain Eukaryota; kingdom Metazoa; phylum Arthropoda; class Copepoda; order Siphonostomatoida; family Caligidae; genus Caligus; species Caligus rogercresseyi. The sequence goes on along the minus strand of CP045910.1, from coordinate 7,593,232 downwards.
TGCATAGCTTCTATCCACGACTCAATCCAACCTTTGTGCTTATTCATTTTACAGGATATTAATTAATTTGTCTCTTTTATCTTTCCCCTGGCGAAAACAGAGTTTTAAGATTGTTTCATAATTGGAAACTAATGAACCCCTTTAAAATGAGTTTGACTGACAACAACAACAATGCAAAAGATCATATCTCTAATCAGTTCACAAGTAAAGAATTGAATATTATTCTAACACATATCTGAAGCGTCATGTTTGTTGCTACATTAGTAGTTTTTAAAGATTTTTTTATGATGTTTATTATTTACTACTTAATTCAATTCAATAACACCTCCTATAAACCTCTTCCGCCATCTTGATTCCTCTTTCTTCCACTCAACCTTTCCAAGCTCGGTGTGACATGTTATGCCCGTCTTTCAACTGAATCTCCCCCACATTTAAAGCCCTGCCCTCTTACCTACACTCTCTTTGTTTCTATATCTTTCACTCTCTCAACCCCAAAGCCCTTTTACTCCCCCAAAAAAGACTGCCTGTCCCTAATAAACATTACATAAGTACCCACAAAAAATATAAACACAACGTTACCCTTTTTTAGTTTTTTAAACAAAGTTACCAATAAACCACTTTTCCTCAACCGTACCCATAGGAATTAAAAATAATTGTGATACGACTCCTTTTACCGATGATTTTGTTTATTTGTCTATCTATCACTGACCTATAAATAACGCAGAATACGCAGCTTAGAAGAAAAATTGAGTTCACGTAAGGAGAAGAAGCTCTTCAATACTTATAGATACTTAAAATGGCGGCTGCAAGAAAAACAGCAATGAATATGTCCTGTGATGTTGTCATTTTACATATGTTGTTCTGTTTCAACCAAAAGTAGTCCTTTAAATGACGTCACAGGGAATAATGTTATTGTTTTTCTCCTTTTTTCTATTCCTTAAGACTCGAACTTTAAACATCTCAAGGGATAACCTCGAATATTTGGTCATTTTCTTTCGTTGTAGCTTTAATAATATATATATTTCGTCAATAAAAAGCTACATAAAATGGCTGCCCTCAAATATTTTTCTTCCTTTTTTATAGAGTCTCTTGTGTATTCCGTTATTATGTAGGTCGGTGGTATTCTTTCTTTTATCATACATATCTTGTTACCGACCCTGTTACCAATTCAATGCTCATATCTATTATTATCCGAGTTTATTTATATATTTTTTCTGTCTGTTTATTCAATACATGTTTTAGAACAAAATAAAGTTACCTTTCTATATGAAAATCAAGGGAATAATGTTTTTTTTTCTTTTTGCCAGTGGAGGATCAGGATATTCTTTACAGAAGTACAATTTATCTATGCTATTGTGGTACAACAAAGGCAGTATTTTGTTCGTTTGTTTGAAAACATACTGTCTAATCCATAAGATCATTCAAGAACATATTATATAAAAATATGAATAAATAAAAATGTCAAAATTCATTCAATTCAAACCGATCTAAAGAAGGGAATCAAAGCATTATGGAGGATCTAAGAAAATATGTTTTAATGAACTCCATGTTTTAAAAGAGGGGCTCATTGGCATGTGATATTTTAAAACTAGAGGCTATATACACTCAGAGAGTGCAAACCTCCGCCGTCACGGGGTCCTTATGAGCCTTCCGAGGCGGATTTTTCACGACTGGGGCGGCGTAAAGGGACGGGGAGGGTTCCCCTCGACGGAAATTCCGAGAAGAAGACGCTCCCGGCACACGATTCACAGCACAGCGACATCTATTGTCAGAGTAGGCTAACTTGAAATATTTATTAGTATTAAGCTAATTTTGCATCTTAATTCTGCACTCAGAGATGCCAAAATTTAATCACTTGTTCCTTTTGACATTTCCAACAACTCCACAAAGTTACGTCCGAATCCGTACCGTACTTTTTGAGTTATCCTCCTGACAAACAAACCAACAAACAAACCAACAAACCAACGCCAGTGAAAACAATACCTCCTTCGCGGAGGTAACTAGGATCATTATGTGTTTTCTTAGCTTTCAAATGGAATCAAACTCTTTGTAATATAAGATACAATAATAAGAATTAAGTCAATACTCCTCTGATTCAAAGAGTTTTCTTTCAAATGATCTTTAAAATTAGTACTTTTTATAATATGTAGTATGAAAAGTAATATAAATAAAATATATGTAATTGGAAGTAACAGAGACAAAATGTTCCCATATTCATTTTAAGATCTGTAGTTATTTATTCCTCTGAATTAAATGTGTCTTTAAAAAACTGTCCCAAATGCATAGCTTATAACAATAACAGATAAACTTATTAAAATTTATACTATTTTCCAGTTACTTTGTTCATTCAATAAAATAGGGAATTTGCTCCGGATCTTTTTCGATCCCATTAGTAACTAGAGGCATATATACACTCAGAGAGTGTGTACCTCCGCCGATCCCCACAACATTCCTATTCAAACATTCTCCTTTCACACGCCCGATTTTCTATCTCTAATCATTGTTTCCTCTCTGTTAGCTCATTTTGCATATTAAAAAAGCACTCAGAGATGGGAAGACGGAAGAAGTTTAAGCTACGTCACTGGGTTAACATAGTCCTGAGCTGATATATGAACAATAATAAGTCAATGAATATTTTTTTAGCGTTTGTTTTTCCTACTCCCTGAATAGAGACCCATTTCATTTAGTATTTTGCTCATTTTTTTATTAAAAAAGCACTTAGAGATGGCAAATTTAATCACTTCTTTCTTTTGGCACTTCCAACAACTCCACAAAATTTCATCCAAATCCGTTCAGTACTTTTTGAGTTATTCTGCTGACAAACTAACAAACTAACAAACCAACAAACAACCACAAACGCCAGTGAAACAATACCTCCTTCGGCGGAGGTAATAAATATGATGTCTCTTAGATCTTCATTATTGATTTAAAAATACATAAAATGGTGGAGAAATATAAAAAAATTGTCCAATATTTCAGCTGTCTAAACCATTATTTTATTTTTGAATTTATGGCGATTAAAAAAGTTGTTCCGATAAGAGATAATATAGAATGCTGAATTTAGAACTGATAATACGGAATATTGGGGTATTATTAGCTCTCCATATTTAAAAGAAGGACAGTGAAAGAGGAAGCAAAGTTAAGGGTTAACAAAGTCCCTAATTTAATGTATGTACATACATCACTCGCAACCTAACCAAAAATGCAATGAAAATACGCTGTCTGCGGTGCTGAAACAACACCTGATCGATGAAACATATGTCTGATATACAAATCGGACAAGCACTCATGATCACACTTCAGAAACGTTTTGAAATAAGGATATTATATTTTCAAACATTTATGGAACATAAAGCAGCATCAAAAGGCTACTTTTCATTAGAATAATTAGGTCAACAATGACCAAAAGAAATGCTGTTCAAGCACGATTCAAACTTTAAAAACAATGCACACTTATCTTTATTGCCAGTGAAAGGAAACGACAGCCAATAAAATATGAAACCTACACAAAAATAATAGGATAAACACAACAACCTTCTATCTGTTTGATGTGGGTTTTTTTTCACAAAGCCAGAATGCACCACTATTGTGATGGTTAAGCCTGCTGCTTCTTTGAACAGAACAGATTCATTCTTCTATTTATGTTTGAACCGGCCACACGAAGATAATTATTATTATTATTTTTGCCTATATGGTTCGATAGAATTGCATCCGATAGGATATAAATAAGCATTATAGCATTATAATTAGTCTATCGAACCTAGGATCTTATCAATGAGGTAGACCAAAAATGACCTTCCCCTCTCGGGATTCGAACCTGCGCCCCCAACATTGAGAGTTGAACACGCCTTAGCACGCATGGCTATCGAGCTCCACGAAGATCATTATTATCAACTCTGAGGAATCGTGAATTAGGCTTTTTTTTCATGTATGTCAGCAGAGAAAAGGTCTTTTCAAAATAGTTAGGTGTATGCAAATGACAACGGCACAATGATAGTGGCGTTAGAAAGTGCTGTGTATTTTGTTGTGATAGCCAGTCAGAACTCTCTTTCAGTGACAATTGTGAGAAAGATTAACGCAATGTGCTGTCAAAAGAGAGAGAGCGATCAGGGAATCCTTTTCTGTGCATTTGTGTTTTTCCTGAATGATTTGGTGACCCTCATAATTCATTTTGCGACCCCAAGGTTGAGAACCACTGATTTACATAATAAACGAACACTTTTATTTATTTGTAAAGGCCGAATATCAAAACATAAAGATTGACTATAACACTTTTTAACTTTGTTGGGGCTTCAAATAATAAAAAGTACAAAAATATTTACCAAGATTTATATCTATTAAGTTGTTATATAACTTCCAACACAAAAATACCTCATGAGAATAACAATTTATCAATATTTCACCAAAGTATTTACATGTAAAATAATTTGCTCTAGTTAAGCTGCCATGTTCTTGATTTATACCTCAGAAGTAAATTGTATTTTCTTCTAAGCATTGTGCCCATACCGATGGGTATATCGTTAAGATGTGGGTTTTTTTTTTTGGCACAAGATAGAAGAGCTCAAATACGAAAAAGATATAATAATAATACATATAGGTGATGGTCTAATTACAGTGAGGGGAACTTATGATCAAAAATATGGCGGGCTAAAGAAATCAGATGAAATTAATTGGGTTCATAACTTTTTTTATTACTTACAAAAAATATATCTCTATGACGTCAGGGCCATTTTCCTATTGTTGGTATTGGAACTTAGGCACCAACGGACCTACAAATTATTGCCCGGGTCGACAATACGTAGAGAAAAATTTAAAATGTAACTCTCCCGAAGGAAATATATTTTATCAGCTATTGGAGCTTCAAATCTTATATAGAAAAAAATATTATTGTAAAGTGTGTGGATGTCACTAATTTAAAAGCAATTATGATAGCTGCTGCGGCGAATATTGTGATATTTTACCAGTTTTAATATTTTAGATTGATGAAATGATATCGCTAAAAAAATATTCTAATTGTATTAATATTTTTTATAGACATTTACGCATTTGAATAGGAAATAATTTTAAACAAAAAAATATAGTTATGTTTATTTTTTTAAAAATAAATTTTCTATTTGGTTTTTATAAATACGTTGAAACAAAATAAAAACCTTACTATTTTAAATATATACTTCGTTCATGTTTATTTTACGCGACTGTGGAAAAGAGTTTTGATTTATTTGTTTGATTTTATTTTTATATTACACTGTATTAATGTGGCAATATGAAATTAAAACTATATATATACAGGGTGAAGGAGCAAAAAGGGCCGCGACTTTTATTTAGGCTATTTTACTCCGCCGAAGGAGGTATGTTTCATGGAGTGGTTTGTTGGTTTGTCAGCAGAATAAACTCAAAAAGTATGAACGGATTCGGATGAAATTTTGTGGAGTGGTTGAAAATGCCAAAAGAAACAAGTGATTAAATTTTGGCATCTGTGAGTGAGAATTAGATGCAAAATTAGCTAAATACTAATAAATATTTCAAGTTAGCCTACTCTGCCAATAGATGTCGCTGTGCTGTGAAATTGGGTGCCGGGAGCGTCTTCCTCTCGGAATTTCCGTCGAGGGGAACCCTCCCCCGTCCCTCTACGCAGCCCCAGTCGTGAAAAATCCGCCTCAGAAGGTCATAAGGACCCGTGACGGCGGAGGTTTGCACTCTCTGAGTTATATATACCTCTAGTTTTACACCCCTCGAAAGTACTCCTTTTGTTCTGCTAAGTGATTGAACCAGTTTTGCTCTATCTTCTTTTAATGAGCTGTAAGTGGCAACAAAATTCGGACTGAAGAGTTCAAGGCAGGCTCTTACCGACAAGATTGCTGTAAGGTCAGTGCCAGAAAACTGGCTAGAGAGGCCAATGTTGACTGTCCACATTTGTTTGGCCCTAAAAGACCTGGTTTAGAATTAAAAAGAGGTAGACCTCTTTAAGATAGAGAGGGAGTTGCTGCATATGAGGGATTGGTTCAGTGGGATCATCAAAGTGAAAATGGTTCAAGTTAGTTGAGCAAAAGGTGTACTATGATATGAAGTTTTGATTTGTAAAATATAGCAATAACATTAGCGTGAGCGGCGGAACAAGGGAGAAAAGTTCCCAGGGGCACAAGGCGACAACATATGACTACTCCTCCAGGAAGGCCACTCCCAAGAGCCACACAACAAAAAAAACTCCTCAAACCCGCCGCCTCAAGGCAGCAACAACAGACGAAGGGGCAACAACAAAAGGAAAATAAGAAAAAAGGGACTCGATCCTCGATTATTTTGTTTTTGATGTTTTGTTTGTACTCGTTTGTATTTATTTATATATTGTGTTCATTAATGCTTATTATTTATTTGGTGCGTGTTTTTAAGTTATGTTAGTACACGTTTTATGAATAGAGGTTTGTTCTTTTATAGGTAATCTAATTTTAAACCCTAATGTTTATTTATGTACCATGTATAAAATTTTACATATATTTTATTTATTATGGTATATTTTATAGTACAGTTATAATAAAGACCTTTAAGAAAAATAACATTCTTTGTTTCCTGCTCTTCCATGATCATTTGGATTCAGATTTGCGTTGCCTAGGAGCCGCTCCAAATTGGGCCTTTGATCTCTATTGTATGTGGTTAGGGTATTTTGTATTAATAGTTTAATCATGTGTATAGTAGATCT
>CP045910.1:7572733-7586438 GCA_013387185.1 Caligus rogercresseyi | reverse complement strand
GCCTTCCCTCCTTCAACGAGGTGGCCGTCAGGCAGTGGCCCTGGGAGACCTTGAAATGCTTTTACCATCCAACGACGGTGGTGACGGTGCCAGGAACCCGTTGGTGACTTCGTCTTCCCCAGCCCGAGGAGGCCCATGAGTCACCACTCCAGTAGCGTTCCACTCGGAAGAGAACGCTACCTTTGCATGTCAGCAATATCAGTGTGGAACAGAAATAAGCTTTGAGGTCGGCCACGACCTTCACGCTGCCAGGACCGCAGCTAGGCCATTGGACGCAGCGTGCCCAAATAATCCATGCTATATTTTATTGTTATTACCTCCGCCGAAGGAGGTATTGTTTTCACTGGCGTTTGTTGGTTTGTTTGTCAGAAGGATAACTCAAAAAGTACTGAACGATTCGAATGAAACTTTGTGGAGTTGTTGGAAATGCCAAAGAACAAGTGATTAAATTTTGGCATCTCTAAGTGCTTTTTTAATATGCAAATGAGAAAATACTACTAATAAAATGGGTCTCTATTCAGGTAGTAGGAAGAACAAACGCTAAAAAATAATTCATTGACGTATTATTGTTCATAATCAGCTCGCACTATGTTAACCCAGTGACGTAGCTTAAACTTCTTCCTCTTCCCGTCTCTGCGTGCTTTTTTAACATGCAAAATGAGCTAACAGATAACAGACAATGATTAGAGATAGAAAATCGGGGTGTGAAAGAGAGAATGTTTGAATGGAATGTTGTGGGATCGGCGGAGGTACACACTCTCTGAGTGTATATATCCTCTAGTTTTATTTTTTCTTAGTTTTTTCTTTTAAACATATTTTTACGGTGTTTTTATTATATATTTATTTTAGACAGTTACAAATGTCTAATATGCCCTATGTCAAAATCTACTTGATTACCACACTATAACGTGCCTTCATGAATGGCATATTTTAAATCTTTTCCATATAAGGCGCTACAGTAGACGTTGGGGTTACGTTATGCATATACTAGATGGTGCTGCAGTAAAGGGACTTAATATTGATCCATATTTAGGCGCATGTTCAGTTTTAAAAAAAAATGAAGGCTCCGAGATGCGCCTTAAAGTGAGGAAAATACGGTAAATCACGTTGGATTACGGAGTATCTGTTAAGTAGCCTTAGATAAATATTTTTCTCTAAGCCAACTGGCATGATAGAATGTCCAGTTTAATGGATTAAATTATGACTCCCACACAAAAAAATAATAAAAACTTTATAAGAACTAAAATCAACCATTTTAAAAATTACATTAAAATTCCAAAAGGAACTAAATATAGTATAAAATGCATTAATTTCTGATTATATTAACTCGCCGAGAGACCAAGTCATCAAACAATCTTTTCACATAATTTTATTCACATAGTTTTAATGATAATGCTCTTTATTCGTTGTCTCTGCTGACGGGGCTAAAAATTCTTTTCTTCCGATCTTTGCTCCGTATTTTTCCGTAAGAGTTTTCGTGACAAAATGATAAATTTCGCATTGTCGTCCTCCAGAAAATGTGATCCACCTCATTAATATTGAATCATTTGTGATAAATTGGATCCATTTTTGTCATTCTCCTTTTATTTAAAAAGTGAAATTGTAACAAACGTCCTACTTAATACTAAAGCGTTAAGTAAATTAGCGCAGCATAACACAAAATTCTTACTTTTTTCCCCAAAAGGAATCGGCCAAATTTTAGTTCTTCTTTAGTTCGTAGGGGGCGCTGCTTTGATGCTAGAGCTCTTTGAAAATAATAGTCCTTTTATCATTTATTTGGAAGTGTTAGCGGCTTTAACGATGTATATTAAAAGTATAAGAAGTAAAATGATCTCGCACATTGTTGAAGTGATTTGATACATTTCAAATCATCAATCCCTTTAAACGGTTTTAAATAGGATTGTGACGTAATTTCATGGACTAGCGACATTTAGCGTTAAAGAAAATAATCAAATTTTGGCCATTTTTTTTTGTTTACTTTCCTCGCATGCGCTACATTACTTTAACGCTTTACTTAATACCAGCCTCGGACTGTACTATTAAAAACAGACAAGTTAATTCTCCATTCATGCATTAAGCAGTGCGTCAAGTTTTTAATCGGATTACAAAGTGAATATTATCTCCATATTTGTGTTCGAAGTATAAGGCTGTAAGTTTAATAATAGAAAAATATTCTGGTTCTTTCTAATAAAAATAATATTTTTGTGTAGTCTTTTTATTTTTATGCAGTTTTTTGCTATATAGATATGAGAGCCGTTTCTTCTCTTGTAAGATGCTTACAAATAAAGTGTTGGTAGTAAAAGGTCCGTGAAGAGTCGATATTTCCATATTCAAACCCGCCTTCTACACGTTTTTCTATCATTTACAATATGTCCAAACATGCATCACTTCCATAATGGAATAATGCACAAAATGTTGTATTTTCTTATGTTTCTGTGTCTATGAAAATATTATTTTAAATGGTTTGAAGAATCCATGGTCATGTGCAGTCATATGAGAGGATATATTTGGGATCTCTGAGTTAGATCCCACGTTTCAAGGGGAAGTGGGTGATGATTTCATGGTTTAATACATATATGTTTAAATAATCCTCATTTATTTTTTGTATGGTAGAGTATTTGAATTCCTTCATTATGTGACTAAGGGTTCTTATTGGTTCATTAATATTTAATTAAAGTGTCAACCACTTAAAAAAAATCAAACATATGAAAAGAAGCCCCCTAACACTTCACCCATCTTGGCTGTTTCTTAAAATGGAGTAATGGTTGATCTATAATGAATCCTACTCGTACCAATATGGCCAATAAGACAGAGGATATCAAAGTTCTGAGTTTTTTTTTTTTGCCTATATGTTCGATAGAATTGCATCCGATAGGATATAAATAAGCATTATAGCATTAAAGTTACTCTATCGTACCTAGGATCATGGTACTTTTCATAATAAAAAATGGGGTATGCGAGCTACGTTACGCCGCTAGGTGTCTCTACTATAAAAGCTTTTAGACAAAGAAACCAAACCTCCATCAACAAGAATAATTTATTAATGAAGTTTTAGCCATTATTTTTCTTTTCTATCTTGGGTGTATTTATCCCTGATTCATTTTTGACCATGTCTTCCTTGGCCGTTGTATTTTCATGGTCCAGTTTTTCTGGACAAACCTAATCATAAACTATTTATTAAAAAAATTATAGCACCTTCTCTTACTTAAAACCAATCACGTGTTCCAAGACTTTTTATTTGTATCACTCAAGCCACCAATATATATAAAGAAAAACACAAATATTAATGAAACAATCCAACTTTATTAATTTTCTCCCATTACCCATAGAAACAAAACAATGAAAAAGAAAACTCAGGTGTTGAGAGATGGAATAATTTAAAACAGTTTTGATGAAAATGATGACCCCCCCCCCCCCCCCACCCCTCATGAGTCAGAATGATAAATTGGCTCCTGTTGTCGTCTCTTCTACTATTTGAGCTCTCCTTGCCCTGAAACGCTCTTGATGTCGTCAGTTTAATTGAATCGTGGTTTAAATAATAATAATAATATACTCTGATAAGAAAACGGAGAAAGAAGAAAAAAATATGTCAATAAGGAGATGAACCACGGAACAAGGCAAACGTTTCCTTCACCTGTGGAAAATTTTCCATTGCTCTTCGTGTACAGCATATATTATGAGTTTTGCGTTGACAAAAAAAAAGATGGTAAAGCCCTGAAGCAACTAAGGAACTTTTAATAATAAGTTTTTATTGCAGTTAGTAGGGTGAATGTTTAATGTTTAGGTATAGATGTATTGATCATGACGTCATGGATAAAATATGTAATTTTTTTCATGGATGTTTTGCCCTAGTATACATAGCTCTCAAAAGCTAGCTTTAATCTTAAGTCAAAGTAAATAAAAGAATACATTTTAAAAGTAACATCAACATATGTGGTTAATTATACAACTACATTTCCAGAACAATAAGAGTTTCAAATGTGACGTCATAGTTCAGGATGCACTACCCCCTGAACTGTGATACCATATTTTTTTTTTCTCCATTCTTACCCCAAGAGTATATGCGTTGAGCAACCTCTTTAGTGGTCACGGAAACTGAAATTTAATCCAGCAACTCATAATGCATACACCCCAAAGGCGAGCTATATTTCAAACCAAAAGTGTTCAAATTATATATAGTAAAAAAAGACATTATAAAACAAAACAAACACTGATCGCAATAAAAAAAATCAAAATAATTATAATACAACTTTAAGAGATGGCAAGAGTAAAAAAAATCAAATGGGCTTTCTCCAGAATTCATATTCAAAAGCATTTTCGAAGCGACACGTACTTATATGAGCTTCGATCGTTTTAAGCACTTCGTCCTTCCTCCAACGAACGCCCCCCGTGATCCTGTAATAGGTCCCTCCTATTTCGAGCTAAAGCGTCACATATTAATATATGTGACACCATATATGTGGGTGTTAGTTTTAAAATGTAGTCATTTATTCACTATGACGTCATAGCTGAGCCATGCTATTGTTTTTCATGGGTGCTTATTTTGTTATTGTGCTCTTAATGTGTGATTTACTGTGTAAAAAGTTGTATGTGACATCATGAATGAAATATATATGATTGTTTTCATGCATATATATTTGTAAATTGTACTCTTGATACAGGCCCGGCAGCAGGCCCAGGCTTTTGGGGGGGGGGGCAACAGTTGTTATGGGGGGGGGGCACAGTTGGCACATTCATAAAAATTGGAGCCACATCACTTAGTGGGCGGGCCTGGCCCCCTCAGGCCCGCCCATCTCACCGGGCCTGTCTTGATATTAGATTTTATAATAAAATGAATACATCTGTTGACGATTAAGTCAAGGAAAATGTATTTTATTACTGCCACGCAATTTTAGCTGTTTCATATACATACATAAATGATGACTTATTCCAAAAAGTAAGCATTTCTTTAGAAAAAGTATTCTTTTCATCAATTAACATATTTTTATAAAATATATCCATGTAAGTTTTCAGGGAATACCCAGGGGGGGGGGGGGCAGAACTCATGTAAACAAAGAGGATATTTCCATAAATAAAAATGTGACATCATCATTTAGACGATTTGCCTGTAATTCTAATACCTACACCATCTAAATAAAATAACAATATGTTTAGATATTTAATAATATGGTGGACTAATATCGATGAAGCCACACAACCTTGTATATAATTTCATATAAAAATACATTTTTATGACTCTGTGTAACTACATTCACATTGATTTTCAGCAAAACAATTTGAAATTGTTTAAAAAATATGTTATATGCATTAGATTATCAATTTTCAGGCCGAAACTCAGCCAATTTATTAACAACACCTGAAAAGGTTTGATTATTTATATTTTCACTAGTCCATAAAAGTAGCAGTGTCCTTTCTTCTATCAAACAGACAGAAAGATAATGAGAGAAAAGAAAGAGAATATATATATATTTTTACGCCATAAATCATAACAAATCGATAATGTGACGTCATGATTGACGTTTCAGTTTTCTAATCAGAGGAATCTAAACATTGCGTTCTGCGCATCTTGTATTATCTATTATCTTTGTGGAATAACAAAACATTTTGTTACGTCGATAATAATATAATGCCTAGAAATAACTACTTATTTCCTCTTTTTGACTTAAGCGATCCGTATCACAGAGGAACCGACTCGTAACGCCATGTGCCTTCCTGCCCCACCTACACACACAGCTTAATTCTGAGCCATTTTCTCGATGTTAATTAAGTATTTTTTAAATGCAAGTGTGAAGAAACATTTCTTAATTATGCTTTAATTGTGTTTAATAAAACATTTTTTAATTATGCTTTAATTGTGTTTTTTTAACTATAATGTGCAAAATGGAGACAAATGCGCCATCTACATTTATTAGAAATTGTCTCATAATAATTTTTTCGAGCCGATGTGGATTGCCCAATGTAAAAAAATTGGACATTATCTTTTTTTTTGTGAAAGTGGAGGGTAATATTATTTGTTGTTTTAGCATGTATGTCTATTTGATGTGAATATATATGTAGCAGATTGAGCTGCTCACTAACTGCAAGTCAATCTGCCATCCCTTATATCGCACCTCAGCAAATTCTTAGTCTTAAGCTCTTGCCTGCTATATAAGCGCCAGGCAATAGACCAGACATATGGCAAACTAAGGCCCGCGGGCCGTATACGGCCCGTTAGACAATTTAATCCGGCCCGCTGAGCTTGTCCAGTAAATAAAATAATAATGCTTCATACATCATTCATTACGTCTTGTCCTACAATACCGCGTTTCACCAATAGATGGCGCCCTGACATTGTGCCTTACTCTTTATTTCTTTTTAGAACTTTCTCATTGCCAATTGAGCCCTTTAATAAAAAATGAGCGGACCAAAGAAAAAGAAAGTGGACATTCAATGTACTGCTTTGGCCTCTTTTTTAAATTGTATGAGCCATAGTGGCCCGCCAGTCAAAAAGTATGCTCATCCCTGCAATAGACATTAAATACACTCTTTCTAAGCCACTGACCACTGACGCATGCGTGCCCTATATAAGGGCGAAAATGGTCGAATAAAAAATTGTTTTAGAGGATAATGGTCTAGATATTAATACAAATCTGATATAAACCCCTCCCAAAAAGATATGGTTAGATAAGTATTTGAGCGAAAAGCTAAGATTCCGAACGCAACAATCTGATGATATAAATTGAGCTGGAAATGTCGTAGGATTCGTGTACTCGCGTTTAATTCAATATTTAAATTCTGCCAATTGGATTTCAAGGAAAGAGTGGCATTTGTTTAAAGAACCAATCAATTGACAATTTTTGAACAGTAAATTAGAACAATAATGTTCATTTATGTTTTGTTTTATGCAACTGTTCAAAACAGTTTATATTTTGTTTTTATATTTGTTATATAAACGTAGGTATTTCTTATTTATTGCATTTTACTCATGTAACATATACGATAAAAAAGCTTTTATAACCGAAAATAAATTTCACAAGGAATTATTCTTTTATATTTTAAAAAACCCTGGTCAAAACATAACATAGAAGGGTGAGTATATAAGCTGAATAGTTTAATATATTGCCCAAGAAATTTTGTTCATCTATATGGAGTATTTAAAAATACAGAATTGTTTGTGGTATTTAGAGTTGTTTGAAAAATATTTAGGATTATACTTTTATTCCAATACTTGTCAATCCATATCATTTTATGACCATTTGATATATATTATAGGATAAATGCTGTGTCAGGTCCTAATCTAGGACCCAGGACTGCATGTACCCGGTCGTTTCCTGAGATATATATATATTAAAAAGCTTATATAATATTTAAATATGAGGAAAGAGGAAATTTAGCTTTTGCATGAGGGTCTATTTAATTAGTTTGCATGTGCAATCTCAATTCATTGGAAAAACATATTAATTTTCTCAACATTTTTTCTAATTCTCCGCTCAAGAAAAATATCATTTTTTTAACAGCCGGTAAAAAATGATATTTTTCTTTCATTTTTGATCTTCATAAAATCAGCTGCCTATGGATTGTGATGTTATAAAAACAAAAAAAATATTCAATAGAGTTGATCTGTTAAGTAATAATAATATATATTATTTATATGTGATATTGCACAAAAATGATCTTTCAATCGAATTAATCTATTCATTCCACGTTCAAGTGTATCTTATTATTCATTACATTATATTTATTTGGTTATAATTCAAAATCCAGTTGCTTTCATAATTTCATATTTGTTTCTTCAACTTAAATGCCCCTAATACCTCAACCAATTTGACCGAATTTGAGAACTCACCCGAATTTTGGGTGTCCCCTACGCCTATGTATATATACACATACACCCAATACATACATTAAAAATGAATATGAATATATATATATATATTTATATATATATGTGTGTGTGTTTGTATATATATTATTTAGTAATATAGTATAGCGATTTTTAAAACCCAAACATATCTAATGAAAGCTTGGTAAAACCAGCTTTAATATAATGGTATACTAAATTATGTCAATTTAATAAGTAAAGAGTTATATGTACATTAAAAAAGCATATCTCGCGTACAAAATGACGCATATAATGGATTATAAATGCGTCAGAGACAAAGTAAAATTAAAAAAAACAAAAAAGCTATGAAATATGTTATCATTACACACTCCATTTTTTTCTTTGTTTTTAATGAAACTTTGTTTTATTAAAAAAACATCAAACATACGTCTGGTAGTAAATTATATTTCCTTTAAATTAATAATTATTATTGAAGTATGTAACGTCCACCATTGTGAAGAAATTTGCGGAAAACTATATTTTACTAAATTTTTTAAACTTTGACCTCGTTGCGCGACCTCGTAATGTCGACCGATTTTGTTCAAACTTTGTATGTCGTAAACTTTTATCACCAAGAAACAGAAAATCCACAATTTGCTAACATTTGAAAAATAAGAACAGCCCTATATATATATATATATATATATATATGATTCCCAATAGGCACTTGACATCTCTAGCGATAAAGTGATAAAGGAGAACTAGATTCCCTCCAAATTAATCTGAACTATATTCAGTACTTATATACTTATATATATATATATATTAAATCAAAGAAACAATATTTAATGTATATAATAATAATAATTATAAATATATGCATATTAAACTTATTCTAAGTTATAAATTCCGATATTTTTTTAATATGTTATTGAAGGCATCCTCCACACTCTTCCCTCATCTCTCTTGCCACATAAATTAGTCCAAGTCATAAACAGGTGATAAATAGCAGTCTTGATGGAAGCCTCTTTCTTTCTTCTTGCTCTTATTTTTAACAGTGGGAGTTTTTGCATCTGGAACTTTAAAAAAAATTACACGCAACCTCAACCCTTTATATGCATCATATTCCTTATCTCTATCTTGGGTGTCTTTCTTTCCTGGCCGTATTTTCCTGGTCCATCTCCTCTGGACACCCATTATTTCATCATATGTAATAATGAAACGCAGATAACAACTTTCGAGTCTACCTGTCATTTCAATTTGATTTTTCTTTATTGATATCCTATCAATTTTATTAGGAAGAGACATGTAGTATTAAGAACTCATTTCTCTCTCTCTCTCTCTCTCTGTCTTCTCAACTTGATAGGTAGTGTGTCTTTGTGGGTTGTCATTTTTGGATAAATGGATATTATTATTATGGATAGATACTCACTAAACATATGTATTTTCACTTAAATAAATAAATAAATAACCAAGGGAATGAATCCCTTCAAAAAAGATATATTTATTTGTTTAATTAATGATTATATAAAATATGATTTTTAGTTGTCTTTTGTTTTTAGTAATCAGGGAGTTATGATGATTGTTTTTCTCATTCTAATTCATACATATTTAATTATCTTAATTTATTAAAAAGTGCATCATACTAAGCAGTTGATAAAATGACAAGTTGTATAATCAGGACAGCTTTAGTACCAGGTCATCAAAAGTAAATAAAGTACATTCTTTTTCATTTCGCAATACTGTTTGCTTTTCTTTCCTTCTACGTCTTGTAGATGGCGCAATGATCTATTTATCGGCAGTTATGAAAACCAAAATAGCAAATTAAATTTATAGCTTTTATAGAACATCGTCATCTCCTCTAGAAGAAATATGATCGTGGTCTCTACCAGGAGAGTTAACGACTCTACTGGTTATATATATATATCAGAAACGACCGGACACTTTTTTTTCGCCGGGACCCGGGCTGGGACTTGAATTTTTCAAGCTTGTTTCGGGACTTTAGTATATTTTCCTTACTTTAAAAAAAAAAAAAATTCTCAAAAAGTGACATGTTTTTTTAGAAAATAATTTCCAACAAAAAAAATTCTGAAAAAGTGACGACATTTTAAAAAAGTCCCGGCCCGGCGAATTTTATACACCAGGCCGGGCTGGGCCGGGACACTAAAAAAACAGCCGGACCCGGCCGAGTACCCGGTCGTTTTCTGATATATATATATATATATATAAGTACACCTTTATTTACTTTGGTCATAGTTTGGACTATTGTATTTCTTTTAAAAAAAATATCTATTTTTCCTCAAACACGTGTTTATCATTATTATTATTGAACTTGTTGCCAATCCATTAATATTCTCAGCTAGACATAGTACGTATATTGAAAATATAATTACAAAGTTCCAATGATATTGTGTATTATTATTATTATTTGTCCTAAGGCTATATAAGTTATTGGCTTGTTTGTGTTTACAAGGCACTTCTTGTTTTGTGCTTTAAACGATTGTTTAAAATATTATTCAGCCATGATTTCAAGACATTGTTTCTTCAACAACTAAAGTATAAAGCAGAAGAATTTGATAATTAAAATACATTACATCATTGAGATCATTTTTTAGATTTTATAATATTTTAATACCATTTTAGAATCCATGATACCAAAGTTTGCTGTGATCTTCAATGAAGGTTTTGTGGGGAGACTTGATAAAAATAGGTTACACGAAAGGAGTTTAATTATTATGTCTTCGGCAATCATGAAAAAAGTGTAGCAGAGCTGGAATTACCCATTGGTCTTCAGATAGTTGATTTATAATGCCGATACCGATCTTAATGTAATGAAAATACTGAATACTATTAACGAATATACAATTACAACAACATTGACTAGGGTGGCTAAGCTATTTTTTTGTATTTCATTTCTTATAAGGTTGAAGTAGTTGCGTAAATTAATTACATAAATAGAGATTATAATTTAAAATAAGATTACTAATATACATAAGAAAACTAAAGGAAAATTTAACTTTATAAGAGGTAATTTTGATCCTCAGGTTGGTTCAGTCATGTCGGGTCTGATAATCCTTAATACGACGAGATTGTATATATCTTGCCGGCGAGACATCAGCGAGTCGATTGAGATCGTTCTTGAGAGAGACATCTCCCTTTTTGCTTGTCTTCTGTATGCATCCAGTTGTAGGGATAACACGTGGAGGGATGGGGGTGCTTGATGGACGTCTTAAAGATGCCCTTTTGAGAGAACCGTTCGGAACCGGTCTGCCGTTAGGATACGATGTGGTTGATATTCATTATCTAGACTTAAAAAAACTTTTTTTAAATTTATGTATGAGTGTATAAATAAATCGAAAAAATTGATTGTCCTCTTATACGATAGAAGATGAGACAACTCGAGGAAAATCTCGGGGAACGAAGAATGTCTCTGGAGGATTATACTTTTTAGGACATTTAAATATTTATGCACTTTTAATGATATTTTTATTATTAAAGACAATAGCTACTAGATAGGTCATTAGCAACTGATACCGGATTAGGTTCCAGTGAGGTGGGTCTATTCTAGGAGCTAAACAAACAAACAAACAAATCTAAAAATATTATCTATGAAGGCTAAGCTTTTATGCAATATTGATTTCTTCAAAATGAATCGTAAGCCCCTAATAGATGAGGCTGATCTCTCGGAGTATCTAAATTGATTCGTTTATATATATATTCAGTATCTGTAAACTATTTTGGAGTTATTATAATATAATGTAACCAAGGTTTCTGTGTAGACTTTTTTGAGACTTGTGATAACAATAATCGATATATAATTTATTTTAAACTTGAAAATAATGTATGTAATTGTACGATTTGTGCCATCTCGCTCAGGAGTATACCTGAAAGCTCTGAGAGGATTTTAAGACGTCATCGGGATTTTTTAAAAGAATAAATAAACGCTGTTTCGTCCATGTATATAAGGTTATAATCTCTTGACAGTAAATATGTTCTACAATGTCATTCATGTTATTTATTTTAACGTAACTGTCAAGAGTATTTTTTATTTATTTATTTATAGTTGTCTGTATTTTAGTGTAGTTATTTTTACACTGTTTTTATAATATTTGATAGCCGAATAAAAAAATTAAAACTGTAAAAAAAATAAATAATAATAATGGTATAAAATCGCAATCAACTACCTATATGTGCTATATAATGAATCTAAAGCTATAAATTTAATGCTAACTGCTCTCAATTGCAACAACGATAAGCAGGCATTTAGTATCACTTATAAAAATATGCATTATCGCATCAAAAAGATGAAAGTCATAATTATTACCAAAAGTTAAAGTACATACAGATAAATCAAAATACAGTCATAAAGAATTATGCATATCTACTTATAAGGATGCCGTACCGTCATAAGGCCCGTTAAACTCAACAATAAACATTTTTTCGTTTACAGTTGGCAACTCAATGTTCTATCTAATAGAATAGCAAGTCCTACTGCAAGGAGTGATGAAGGTTCATTTACAGGCAGTTATGATAAAAATACAAAATATATATTCATTATTTCTCTAAGTACAAGCACTTCTTTTATTCGAGTACCTTTTCGGGTATTGGAGGAGTCACTTAAAAAGGATTCCCCAATGAACTGGCCCAATGGAAGAGAATGTTTTTTCCCTCCTTTCTGATTGGATTTTACTTTACTTTACCCCGAGTGACGTCATGTCATCACTCACTGCTTTTTTATTGCCCATCTCTTTTTTCTTTCATTTCAAAGAGTTGAAAAGACGTGTTTGACCCTCAATGTTGAGACTACATGCCTATAACTTCTTTTTTTTACCTTTTTCGTTCAATTGCTTGATCAAAATGTACATTCTCAAAAGGAGGCGAATCTCTGCCCTCAAATTTGAGAGTTGAACACGCTTTAACGCATTAAGCTATCGTGTTCCCCCTTTTTTGCCTATTTGGTTCAATAGACAAATGACATTTGTCGTGTACATATATGATTAAAACGTTATCTAGCGTTAGAGTTATATGATGTATACTTCAAGAGGGAATGAGGTCATCGATCAATCTAATTGAAAAGATATGATGATAAGTCGATCGAACCGAATAGACAACGAAGACACAAGGGATTGCGAGAGCTCAGTGAGTTAAGACGTGTTCAACTCTCAAGGGCGCAGGTTCGAATACTCCCGAGAGGAGGGAAGTCAAGTTTGGTGAATGATTGGATCATAGATTCGATAAATCATTTAGGTACATGCTAGTATACTATTTTATATCCACAAGAATGATAATTCTATCGAACTAAATAGTAAAAAAAAACTGGAGGTGCATTTTAGTCACCCCTCATTGATAAGATTCAAGGTTTGAGGGATTCATTTACATGCTACGAAGTATGCTTATTTATATCCAGTCGGATGCTGCAATTCTATAGAAAGAAATAAGCAAAAAATAAAAAGTAATAAAACATAAATAATATTAAATAATAATAACATTTCTCCCGTAAAATAAACAATTATTTAATGGTATATAGATTATTACTATTCTTACCTATATTTCGGGCCCATTGTATTATATATTATATATATATAGGTACTGATGTTTGTTTCGTCTCGTCTGAAGGCAGCGTTGACCCCTCCCATTATATGGACTTGGTCTGGCTTACCAACTAACTCTTGTGGTCATAAAAGTTCATATGACTTCGTGGCCAGAGATAATAAACCTTTAATCATTTTTTAAAAGTGATCGGAGCGATAAGGAATGATCTCACTAGTAGTCTTATCAGTAGTAATTTCATCCTGTCATTCTCTCCTCCTTCTTGTCTGCTGCCTCACGGAGTAAAATAGAGGGTCATATTTTTGAATCTGTTGTTGTTCTCGTTGTTGTCCACTTGGATAACCCTTAGCCCAA
>CP045910.1:7550736-7572633 GCA_013387185.1 Caligus rogercresseyi | reverse complement strand
GTTCGTTGGTTGGTTTGTTTGTCAGCAGGATAACTCAAAAAGTACGGAACGGATTGGGATGAAACTTTGTGGAGTTGTTGAAAATGTCAAAAGTAACAGTGATTAAATTTTGGCATCTCTGAGTGCAGAATTCAGATGCAAACGAGCTAAATACTAAATTAATATTTCAAGTTAGCCTACGTTACTCCGCCAATAGTATGTCGCTGGCTGTAAAATCGGGGGCGCGGGAGCGTCTTCCTCTCGGAATTTCCGTCGAGGGGAACCCTCCCCCGTCCTCTACACCGCCCCAGTCGTGAAATCGGCCTCGGAAGGTTCATAAGGACCCCGTGACGGCGGAGGTTTGCACTCTCTGAGTGTATATATGCCTCTAGTTTAAATATAACATTTTGTTTCTTTCTTAAATGCATTAAATATGTACTGGATTTGTTATAGCCATACAAGGAGTCATTTAAATTGCATTATGCATATGTACATTCTTGTCTTATTGCTTTTACAAAAAAATATTGTTTGGATTTTTTTTCAATTTATTTTATTAAAAGAAATAAGTATTTAGCAAATAACGACAAACAAAATATATAAAATATACACCTTTGTCTTTAATACACATATTGAAATTGAGCTGTTGAATAGTAAAAAAAAGGAAAATGAATACTAAATTTAAAATTGTATACATTGGATTAAAATTCGAAAATAAAAATAACCAAAAATCCCCAATTGAAATGCTCGAGAGAACAGTGGTGAATACATAGCTGTTTTCCTTGGTTACATGTTGGGTCAGACCTGACTAATTATGTGTCACATCAACTATCTATCTTCGTTGGGGATGTGCCAAAGAATTATTTGGAAAAACTCCCCGGTTTTTAATCAAGATCAACGGTTGACATTATTCGTGGTAAGGCTGACAAGTACTTTTTTTTCAGAACTTGAGTAGTCCCAAGCACTCTTGAAGAAAGTGCAATCAGACTGATACCTATACCATTCATGACACGATAGTCGGAACCTTTTCAGGGACGGAAGATTTATTTTGCTCTGGCTAGGTCTGCAGCTAGACATCGCTTACTAATGCCTTGGCCTAATGAAAATGGCGGGCCGTTCTGTATAGCTGCCGTAAGAGCGAGGAGATTTGTCCAGCCTTTACTAACTCTGGTTTCTCCCTGATAGCTGGGACTCATCGCATTTTGGGTGCATTGCGTGGATCAAGACTGCCAAACAATTTACAGCGCAATGTTCAAATTTCTTCAGGTCTCACAAGATTTGATCGACCTTGCAAAGATTTGGGCTTTTGTTCAATACAACTTTGCATGCTTTTGTTGACTGTCAGGCGGTCAACATAGTAAAGAAATTTGTTAGCCCTCAATATCAGGGGCCTAGAAAAAAATATGTGCGGATGTCAGATATTGCAAAGCTACGGTACTGTTTGGTCTCGGCAAAGGTGATAAGTCAGCTAGGTCGAAAGCAATTAATAACTCCCTTCTAAACGCTAAAGGTCTCATCGCGAGGTGCATCACCAATAATATGTCCCATCAAGCCTCTGATTTGAGATCCATCATGATCTCTGCTGCCGCAATGTAAACTGCTCTGGACTTAAAGATTCCCTCACTTTTTGATTCCACATGGACGTTAGCGCGAGGAGGTGAAATTTTATCCTTCATCCTCACTCTGCCATAGGAAGACAATCAATAGAATACTGAAATCTTACAAGAACTGTTATTGATTAAGTTTTCGTGTAAATTACTGTTTTTATGATTTGTTAATTATCTGTATGTTTTAGATTTGATTGTTGAGTGTATCTCATGACTTTTAATCTTCTTGTTTGTTTGTTCATTACGATTATGTGCTAAAAATCTAAGCTAGAATGCTTATTTATGTAAAAAATTTACGCATATGCATCGTTCTTCTTTTATACATTGTATATTTTTTTTTGGAGCTGTGAAAAAAAATAAAATCGTCAAACAACTCGGAGTTATTCGCATGATCATTACTTATGATGGAGTCAATTTTTATTATTGTAATGAAAAATAATTCAGCCAAATAAGGTTTTTAAACTTTAACAGGAATATAACTAAATAATGTGTTTAAACTTTAAAGGAATATAGAGCCCTAATGTTTTATACTTGGACATTCATAATAAAAGATGGAAAAAAGTGTCCAGACATTCTCCAATTAATAACAAAACCGCCTTTTTTCTCTTTCCTCCTTAAGGCAAAATCCAAAAGGGGGAAATATTACATCTTTCTCCATCTCTTCAAAGAATTGAAAACCGGTCCTACATCGACAAAATGTACTTCTATCTGGATTTTGTGCATTTGCAAACATGTAGATTTTATCTCCTAATAAAAATAAAATACAGTTATTCAATATGATGAAAGTAGTTCATAAAAAATTGTCTTTTAATAAATAAATAAAACATAGGAGGATGTTGACACTGTGTTCCGTGCATTCAACAGAATACAGTAATTTCCATACAAAGCCCTGCTAAATTCGCGTTTTTAATAGCTACAAATATTAAAATATAAAGTTTCGCATCATGGTTATATTTCATATGTTTTGTAGCTTTTATATTCTATTGGATTCAATAATTATTATTACTTTATCTGTGCCTTTGTGACCAACCATTTTTTTTTCAATGTATTTCAGTTCTTAAAATTCCAAAGTAATTGCGTTAAAAAAGATAAATAAACATTTTAGTTTAAAATTCATACTTTGGAGAAGACGACAAACAATTAAAACATAGAATAAAAATTAATCAAACATAAAATGGAACAAAACATACTTTGAAAAACGTTTTCTTCAATATTTTTAATAATAAATCACTTTGAATATTTCAAAGTCCGACCTAACCGTTTTGATTATCCTTTCTTAATAAAATAATACTCCTTTATTGACCATATTTACTAAATAAAGAAGATCCTTGTCCAAAAAGGAGAGCCGGTGACCTTGTCAAGAAGAAAAAGAAGAAGAAGCTTCCCATGAACTACGACCCCAACGTGGAGCCCGATCCTGAGCGCTGGATACCCCAACGGGAGCGTATCGCCTTCCGTAAGCACCTCAAGCGAGAGCGGCGGAACAAGGAAGAAAAGTTCAGAGGGGCACAAGGTGACAACTATGACTACTCCTTCAGGAAGGCCACTCCCTAGAGCCCATAACAAAAAACTCCTCAACCCACCGCCTCAAGGCATCAACAACAGACGAAGGGGCAACAACAAAAGGAAAATAAGAAAAAAGGGCCTCGATCTTCGATTATTTTGTGTTCTTGAAGTTTTGTTTGTACTCGTTTGTATTTATTTATATTGTGTTCATTATAGTTTATATTTATTTGGTGTGTGTTTTTAAGTTATGTTAGTACACGTTTTTATGAATAGAGGTATGGTCTTTTATAGGTAATCTAACTTTAAACTATAATGTTTATTTATGTACCATGTACACAATTTTTACCTATATTTTATTTATTATTGTATATTTTATAGTACAGTTATAAATAAAGACCTTTAAAAAAAAGATCCTTATACTCAGAACATAAAAAGAACCTTTTTTTGACATAATTGAAAGCTAATCAACCCTCATTTTCTGACTTAAGATGTACAAACATATAGAAACAATAAGCTGCAAATTAAAAAGATGCACTTTGATGAGTTTGAGAAAACTGCATTAAAACGCTATTGAATCAAGTCAATAACTTTAGCTATACTGACACGCACACACACACAAACATATATATATATATATACAGGGTGGTAAGATCAAATCTGGCGTTTTTCTTCTCTCAACTTAAAATACACATAAAATCGTTAATTTATGTTCAATTTTATTATTTAGACATTAAAATGCTCGTACAGATGTGTAGATTCTACTTATTTAATCCATCCACCTTCTGCGTCGATGACGTGCTGGATCCTGGCGGAGGAGCAGGCCTTGGCCACCAGGGCCCTGTCCAACTTCCTGGCCTGCTTTATTATGGAGTTGATCAGGGCGGCCTTGGTGTTGTGAGGCAGTCGGTTGTTGTGTCGCTCAAGGTAGCCCCAGAAAAAATAGTACATAGGATTCAAATCGGGGGAGCTAGGGGGCCGCATGTTCTTGTTCTTCTGCGTCAACAGCTGGCCAACCTTGAGTTTGTAGCTGTGACAACGCAAATCCTCATTCACACAGGCCAACAAAGTTACTTGAGAAACGTCCAGCTCCTTGGTGACATCCCTGATGGGACTGCTGGGGTCGTGCTCGAAGATGTCTGGCACCCTCCTGATGAAGTCGGGGGTCCACAATATTCTTTTTCAATATCAAAATAAGAAAATAGTCAAAATGATTTATTTCAATTTATAATATTTAATAGTTTTGTAATTTTAATATCCGTTTATATATAAATATATGAACTATTGCTTTTATCCTATAAATCAACATCAGACAACGATTCCATTGTGTTGCTTACGGCTACCTCATTAATGAAAAGACCATTCAAAAAATCACGCTTTTCCTGAATAGTATTTTCATTCTTTCCTTTATTACGATAAAATCTCAGACAAACAAAAAATGCATGTTTAAATAATACTTGGCGCCCTCCAGAGTCTTCAGGAGACTCACTGCCTCCAAGGCACTCAAATAAATAATATGTGATCATGAAAGATAAGAAGGTAAAAATTGCAAGATAAAAAAAACAACAACAATAATAACATAATTTTTCTTTGTGACTTGAAAAGGGCATTAATTAGAAAAGGTTTATTCGTAAGCTTGGAGTTAATCTGGAATTGATTATTATAATTAAATGCTGTTTGTTATAATTCTAGATAGTCCCCAAATATGTGGAACTTCATCCGGTAACAGCCGGTAAGAGGCCTATTTAATTACTCGCTTATATTATATTTAAGTAAAGGACCCAGTTTACTTTTAGGCCAAAAATATTTTGTTTGCAGATGCCTCAAAGGTCGAAACGAATGTTACATCACTTATGACATTCAAATAGTTTTAGGTCAAGTTCCCTTCCCGTTAGCAATTTTCTTTTTGTATGTCTGTAGGAATGTTTTACATAAGCTGTTTTAGTCATACTAACTAAAGCAAAAGTAATTTAAGATAACTCATAATATTTGAGCTGAAAAAGAAAACCGTAAAACCAAATAATGAGACCAACAGAAGTTTATTTTGCCTATTTGGTTTGATAGAATTGCATTCGACTGAGTATAAATATACATTTTAGCGTGAAAATTAGACTATCGAACCTAGGATCTTGTGAGATTAACTAAAATTGACTTTCCCCTCTCGGGATTCGAATCTGCACCTTAACGCACTGAGGTATCCCACTCTTTTAGTTAGTAATAAGAGATTACTGAATCTTCAAACTAATAATAGATCAAGCAAGGTTGTCTTGTATGAAGGTGTAAGTACAAGGATGGAACATGGGTTGGATAGCAAATCAACGATGGAAGGCTTAAGACCAGTACTATTCCCTGTCACCAAATCCTTCATTCGTAACATGGAATATGATGTAAGAATAAATATGTATCTTCTTTTGGGAAGCAAAAGAACTGCCAAAACAATTCAAAATCAAATAGTTGGCTAAACTTTTGATTCATCCTAAATTATTTTTGTAGAACAACTATATTCCTGTATAATGACTAATATTTTGTTTTTGACAAAGGTCCACAGTAAAGGAATGTAAATTGTATGCCGATAAAAAACGGCTCGTCATACCGATCAAATTGGCTTATGATTTGTAGGATTAATGGCTAATACATTGAATATATTTTTTACATTCTCTAAAAAAACTTATCCAATTATAATAAAAAATTGTACTGAAAAATAAGCTTTCTATTAATATTTATACAAAAAATAAATACTCTTCTGTGCGACATAATAAAATATAACAAATAACTGGACCTTTTAAATCATGAGAAGATCTTTTTAAGCCATTCTTTGCCCTATATATAAGCAAAAAATGCTCTATTTATCATTAAAAGTATAAATTCTTCATACAAATATTACTAACTTGTTTTTCAGACATAAATTCATTACTCAAATCTTGGATCACATAAAATTATGTGATGTTTATGTTTAATATCCCTGCACCTACATCAACAAAGTAAATCATGCATCTTACCCTCAAAAATTTATTATCTCAATCCCAATACTTTTATATATACCATGAGATTGAGCCAAAAATAATTAACTGGAGCAACACACAAAAGGGGAATATGATGGTCAATTTGATCATTTCATTGAAGGGATCCAAGATCCATTATTAATAACTACATTGATATCGATCATCATCACCTTTTGCATTTAGCAATAATCTAAGATCAAATGACTCAGGTATCATAGTATTTTTTACGAACCTTTGCAATGCTTTGTAGAAAACAATCTTAAATACTTTTTCCGCCAGGTGGGTCATATATATATACAGGGTGATTCACTTAAATTGAGACTCACATATTACAAACTACAATCTTTGTATTAAATTTTACACAAATATTTTTAAAACAAAAATGATAGCACAATATGTAATTTACAAAGTGTAGTTCAATAAATTTCCACATATCCTCCTTGGACTTCACTACAGCTTTGAACCTCCTCACGGTGGAGGCAACACAGGCAGGAATCTCTTCCTCAGACAAAGATTTTCACGGTCCAGGCCACCCACAACAGTCAGAATGACCGGGTTTTATCTAGAAAAAAGGAAGACATCCCCGTGCAGCTGAGGACTCTCTTCAGAAGGCAAAAGCCACCCTCAGTCATGGTCTGGGCGGGAGTGACGTCGGACGGGAAGAAGGCCCCAATTATCTTTGTCGAGGAGGGCGTGAAGATCGACCAGGCGGTATACCTGCATCTTCTTTCAGAGGAGGTCGTCCCATGGGTACAAAGAGAGTATCCTACGGCTCTTTTACTGTTCCAACAAGATGGAACTCCATCCCATACCAGCAAATTGGTTCAAAGCTTCTGCACTGATATGTTTGCAGACTTTTGGTCCAAAGACTTGTGGCCTCTCTCCTCCCCAGATCTGAACCCATTGGACTTTGGAATATAGTCCATACTGGAGACAAGGGTGTGTAGCAAGTCCTGGCCATCGGTGGAGATTCTAAAGAAGAAGCTGATTCAGGCCTGGGCCTCTTTGTCTGAGGAAGAGATTCTTGCCTGTGTTGCCTCCACCGTGAGGAGGTTCAAAGCTGTAGTGAAGGCCAAAGAAGGATATGTGAAATTTAATGAAATACATTTTGTAAATTACACATTGTGCTATCATTTTTATTTTAAAATATTTGTGTAAAATTTAATACAAAGATTGTAGTTTGTAATTTGTGAGTCTCAATTTAAGTGAATCACCCTGTATATATATATCATTCATATATTTATTCGCAAAAACAATAAACAGGTGAATAGAGATACGTGTGGGATAAAGTCAGAGTATATCGTCCCGAGTGTAATTCATTTACTCCGTGTTATACCTTTTCACCAAGGAACATCCGAAGAACTTTTAACTATGGAGACTTCTCTCTTTGGCTTCCACAAAAGAAGAAATATCCCAACATCGAATTCACAATCCACTCAAACTTGAAGGATTGGGAGTCTTGGACGTTCAAAATTTATGGAAGTCCTTAAATTCCTTTTAGATTTAAAAGCTATGGGACAACAGCCACTATTGGTCTTGTTATATTAATCAATATTAAAAAATAATGGAATCGACTATAACGAATACCCCTATCACGGGCTATCAAAAGTTTTACCCACTATGTTGTCTGGAAGAATAAGAGGATTTTGTAATAGCTCAACAGAGTGCCTCAAAAATATGAAACGTCCTTAGCTTGTGAAACGGCTCTTCTAAATTGTCTAAATATATCGATTCCAAAAACTTTGAATGCTCACATTGCAAGTGATGTTATTCATTCATCGGATTTTTTAAACAGACTTGCACATTTTGTAAGTGTTTTCGGGAAGCCTTCTAGAATGAATCGTCCATTTTTACCCTTCAGGATCAAGATCTCCATTTTATCCACAAAGATTTTACTCAATGCTTCCACAGTCTCAACAACAGTACCTTTTGAAGCCTACTTAAAGACACGTGGGATACAAAGAAGTATAAGTGACTCTGTCGCTGATGTGAATAATATATTTCTTACATCCTCAGAAAAATGGTTCAAGTATCGACTTTTGACCGGTTCCGGTTGGAACTGCCCTGCATTAACAGAGACCTACCAAGCCCTCCAAATCTCACTAGAAAACCTCTTCAAGATCAAAACTTCTGAGGAAGATTTTTTAGCGTTCACAAGGAATGCCAAATGTGGCTCTGTCATAACAAAAGTCCAAACATATTATACAAAATGCGAACAATTAAAAACGAAGATCTTTCTTTTATCATTCCAATTGGTTCTTTATATTCAAAAAAATTATTACAGATATGATTTTTCTTGAAATACTTTTATTAATATGATTCTTTCTAAATTATTTGGATGTTTTCTTATATTTGTTTCTTTTAAATAATTGTTATTTATTGATCATTTATTCACTAAGTATCTGTACAAACCTTTTTGTATATCTTTGGTTTAAATATATATCCATTGGGGCCAAGAAAAAAAACAGGTGAATAGAGAAAATGATATGTGCAGACCTTTATATTTTAATTATTTCTTGTAATGGCCGAATAGACTATGAGCCAATTCTTCAGAAGGGTCATGTTTTTTTCTCTTCGTCCGTAGACGATTCGAGGCTCAAAGCTTCGCAGGGGCAATTGTCTGGCCCTTTTGCACATTACTCTTCTCCCTCATTCTTTTAACATTTTTATATTTCTTCCTTCCTCGCCAACATCTTCATGATCCATATATTTTTCAGGTGAGTAATGAGGGAGTAATGTCCTCCGCGGTGTTAGGCTTCACGTTGTTGTTTTTTTCGCATGAAGCATCAGGTTTAGGTGGAGAGATACCTTCTTAACTATATTTCACATAATTCAATATCTTTGCTTATTTCATGGGTTCTTCACATTGTTTTCTTCGATGTTTATTAGTTCAGCATTTATTTTAAGGATAACATGCAGTTTTGGGTCTGTTTGAAAGCCATAAATTTGGTTTTATTTTGTCTTTTTGATTAGGGCTCCTCGTCTTTCATTCTTCAAAGATTGAAGCAGAGAAGGCATTGTTTAACCCCTTTTGAAAATTTCAAGGTGGATTTATTAACTAACTAAGAATGTTGGTACATTTTTAGGGGGGTCCCTTAGCCAATTTGTTCATCGAGGAACTTGATTGTTTTTTGGGGTTTTTTCACAGTTCATATAAAATATATACAAGCACAAATATGAGAATGTATATATAACTATAAGCACTCAGAGAGTGCAAACCTCCGCCCATCCCCACCAAATGAATCACTTGGTCTTTTCGTCATTTCCAACCCTCTACGCACTGTCCTTTTAACTCTACATACTGCTCCTTTATTGTTTACACTCTAGAGGTACATGGAAAGAAAAAGAAAATGACGTCATCAAAGAGGAGAGCACAGCACAGCGACATCTATTGGCAGAGTAGGCTAACTTGAAATATTTATTAGTATTTAGCTCATTTGGCATCTTAAAGAAGCACTCAGAGATGCCAGAATTGAATCACTTGTTCCTTTTGGCATTTCCAACAACTCCACAAAGCTTCATCCGAATCCGTTCCGCACTTTTTGAGTTATCCTGCTGACAAACAAACACACTAACAAACAAACCAACCAACGCCAGTAAAAACAATACCTCCTTCAGCAGAGGTAAATATATTAATGCGTAAAAACATAATTAAACATTTAAGAGATTGTTTAAAAAGAGTTCTTTAGATCCAACACCTCTATCTCTTTCTCTCCTAGACGACCTCTAGATATCTCCAAAAGACACTAATAGAACATCTTCTAATTATTATGATTCTTTTAATATATGGCGTTATGAATGATAATATGCGGACCCATTTATTGCACTCAAATTCTGAGCCAATCAGATAACATAAGAAAAAAGATATGCATTTTTCATATGTGACGTGAGAACACTATTTGAATACAGAACGAAATACAAGAAAAGGAGAAAAACTATTATACGTATTTTTTGGCTATTTTTACTTCATACGATGATGCTTCCATTTTTATGATTTGAAATTATACATTCTATATAGGAAAAAACAAAATACTGACTTTCGATCATATTAGTTGGATGTTTGTAGTTTGTTTTATGTCGATTGTTTATTACAATCAAAGGTTTTTCAATGCGCAATATCCTTCCAAAGATGGAAGGTCGTAATTTGTCGTGGAATCATTACAAAATATTTATGTTAGTATCCCTGCGCATCGACATGAAGCTCCACCAATCACATGCTCCAACAAAACAATGGCTAGAATTATGCTTTAAGAGAGAGAGAAAGAGAAAGAAGGGGGGATCTAAATTCAAAACAATACATGTAAAAAAGGAGACTACTGCCTACTCTTTTTTAATATTAGAAAACGTACATTAACTATGAACAACGAAATATGATTGGTTAAAAACACAAGAGCGCACAAGATGATGCCAATATTCCTGGCCAATTTTTCGTTCGATTAGCTTTTTCATCGACAATTATTCCTTAAATATCGCATCAATTAGAGGGCTAATTGAAAAAAAAAATACAAATACAAAATAGAGAAGAGTAAACGAAGAATACTAATATAGGTCAGTCTCATTTTCACCAAAAAAAAATCCTGTATTCAAATAGTGTTCTCACGTCAGATATATGATTTGATATAAAAACAATTTTATTGGGATTAAATGATAAAAAATAAATAAGAGAAAAAAAAATGAATCCGGAGGATTTTTTTTTTTTACCTTAACACAATACTTTGCAGATAAATAACAAAAATGAGCTCTTTTATATATATACATATGTCCAAGGTGGGCCATGATGAAATGAAATTAAAAGAAAATGCCCTACAGAAAACTTGGTCAGTTCATTTAAAATGAATATACTCTGAACTCCATGGATTTGGCAAATTGGTTCATAAATTATGTGTAATATTATTTTTTTTACTATGGAAATGTGGATCATCAGATAAAAAGAAGTAATATTTGAAATATGAAATTCCGTTATGTTAAATGCTCTATACATGGTTCTCAAACTTTCAATACTGAGTACCACTGAGAAACTATTTGTCCAAGTACCACCATGATGACGATTTTTATAGCCATATATGAAAACATCCCGCATACCACAGAGAGTGCTCGCGTACCACCAGAGGGTGCTCGCGTACCACTGGTGGTACGCGTACCACCGTTTGCGCACCACTGCTCTATACAATTGTTCAGTAGATTTTTATGTATGTCATCTATGGTTTTCAATTATTTTCCTTGACACTTTTTATTCGACACAAATTTTTATTACAAAATCATATGACCCAAATAGTTATTTTTAATTTTAACCAAATAAATATAATCATATACCTATCTTAAGTATTAAATTGTATCATAAAAGCTAAGACCTAAGAAAGTAGAAAAACAACTAAAAACAGAACTTGTAAAAGTATTTTCAATCAACAAAATATATTTTTTTTGGTGTGAGGAGATTTTTTGGTTTAAATTGATATTAAAAGATGTCGCTGTGAGAGTACAATCATGGGATTCGTAAATGCCCTTGAAAGGGGTCCATAAGAATAAGCATTTAATGCTTAAGATAATGAAATAAGAGACTTACTGTTGGTAGAGACAAGAGAAAAAATATACGTTATTTCATGCCAGCTCCTTGTTTAAAAAACTACCACTAAATTTGTCAATCAAAAAAGTGCTAGAGTCACAATCTCCATAATTTCATTCTTATATTATATATATAATAAAAGTATAGTGTATACAGAAACTAGACGTAGAACCCAATATTATGCCATAGTGCCTCAAATAAATTGAGGACAATTGATATAATTCCTCCGAAAATTCTCCAATAATGTCCTTTGTACTGTATTATAGAGCAAATAGTTATAACTGATAGTAATATAATTATATGGAGCTCCAAGGTAGGTCACTAGCGGCTGATACACTCGATACAGGTGTATTCATAGAGATATAAATATATAGAGAACCTATTCCCTTCAATAGCAGAGAAACATTGTCGTTCATCTGTATTTTTGTGTCCAATATAAACAAAGTAATTGGTACTACATCATCGTAAGCTGATCATAGAGATAGATTATATCTCTATGATCAGCTTACGATGACGTAGTAATAATTACTTTGTTTATATTGGACACAAAAATACATATGAAGGGACTAAGCTCTCTATATCTTTTTATCGTTATGGTATATTCAAATAGCTAAGCCTAGTAATAATGAATTATTCAAAAGGTATATTAAATGGATGCAAAATTATATTAATCAAGAAAACAAAAGGTGGTTTCTGCATTTTTTTTAATATGTCGTTATTATATTAATTTATATAAACTAATTGCTGCTTGCTTATAAGGATGCATTACACAGGCAACAAAAATATATTTTTTGAAAATCGTCCAGGGTTTTCCTGCTGAATTAGACTAATTTAGATGCTCTGAGTCCGAAAATGACCTTGGTTTTGCTCAATCAGGTCAGGTTTTTTGCTACATAAATTTTTAAAGATCGATTTTTTGTAAAAAAAAAAAGCAAACAAATTTCTGTGGATCATCAGCTGAGAAACCCCTGACGATTTTTCCCATTTCCTCAAGAAAAAAAAATCAACGTATCCAAATGTATTCAGTTTTTATTTAGTCATCAAATTTTAAAAGCATAATTATCATAATATTAGTATAAGAATGTGCGTTACATGACACAGAAGTTCAGAATTCACGGCATAAATCGGCGTTTCTTCGATTCCCGTGTGTGAGCAGCTACTGTGTGTCTCGCTTCAGCGACCAGCCATCATGACTGCGTCCCACTCCCCTGGTACCTCTCCTCATTTGGCGCATGTCTGATGGAACCCTTCTCCCTGCTCGTCGCTCATCGCCCTAAGATTTTCAGGAAACTTCTCCATGTGTGAGAACAGGAAGTGCATCTTTATACTCATCAAACACCCGAGTTTTTGGAAGGCCTCTATCATGGTGCTAATGAGTCTGGCGTGGTTTGCTGCCTTCGTGTTCCCAGGAAGTTGTCACCACCTGCACAAACGATTTCCACGCGGCGCACTCTAGCGTGTTCATGGAGTTTTGGAACTCTGTGTCCTTTATAAGCTTCCGTATCTGTGGGCCATCGAAAATGCCGGCCTTCACCTTCTCACTGGTCAGTCGGGGAAAGGCTCGGCACAGGTAGTTGAAGCACCTCCCATCCTTGTCGAGAGTGCGCGTGAACTGTTTCATTAACCCAAGCTTCAAGTGTAGCGGTGGGATCAATATCTTCTCCCGGTCAACAAAAGGTTCGTGTATGATGTTTCTCGCCCAGGTACTAACTGATCTCGCGCCGGCCACTCTTTCTTTACATAGTGCTGGACTCTGTCTCGACTGTCCCACATACATATAAAGCGTGGTTACTTCGTAAACCCAGACTGCTGACCAAGTAGAAAGTTCACCTTCTTTAAGTCGACGCAGATGATCCATTTGTGGCTAATATTGGATTTTGTCGAGTACGTACTTCACTGCTTCAGATTTATCTTTGAGAGTTGTGGAGTGCGCAAGAGGGATTGAGGCGAACTGGTTCCCGTTGTGGAGGAGCACACACTTCAAAGTAAGCCACGTAGGCACGCTTCACAAATCCTGTGATGTTCTTCCTGTCCCCTGACAGCGTGTATTCTCCGCAGATGTAGCAGAATACGTCAGGATTATTCCTGCATGATCGTCGCGCCGAAGCCATCATAATAAACTGAAATAAAAAAAAGAAAGATTTAGCTGAGTGTCAGACAATGAAATTAGGGATTATAGCCACTGAATATGCCATAATTGTACTATTTTCTCAGAGAAACGAACCTGCATAACAAAACCGACGTGCGCCACTTCCACGTCTAAACACACACTGAGCCCACAATGAGTTAATTTAAGGCAAAGGCAATGAATGTAAAGGTAATGTGAATATGAGAGAGAATCTAAGAGGCAATATTGTCACTACGGAGTCCTTGGGAACAATGACCCAAATTTGCTAAAGTATATAACCCTCGTCGGCCTAAATTCACACAAAATATATTAAATATTAAATAAATTCTACACATATTTATACACATAAATTTATGATAAACACAAATAAATATTTATAATATTATTCGTGTCTGTGAATTGTAATTCGATATATTTTTCAAGAAAAATATGATTGAACTCAAAACCGCTGATATTAGAATATGTATAGCTCGTCAGGTAGGCTTATGGCTGTATCTCAAAAAGTTGACCTGATGGAGCAAAATCAATGTGATATTCGGACTCAGAACACCAAAATTAGTCTAAATGAGCTGAAAAACCCCTGACGATTTTTTGGCTGTTGACCAGTGTTATCATTCTATTTTTAAATTGAGACATAAACAATTAAAATCATCTAAGAACTAAAGGACTCAGAGCGTGCAAACCTCCGCCGATCCCCACCAAATGAATCACTTGGTCTTTTTGTCATTTGCCAATAGATCTCGATCTGCTGTGCTCTCCTCTTTGAGAGCACAGCACAGCGACATCTATTGACAGAGTAGGCTAACTTGAAATATTTATTAGTATTTAGCTAATTTTGCATCTTAAAGAAGCACTCTGAGATGCCAAAATTTAATCACTTGTTTCTTTTGGCATTCCAACAACTCACAAAGTTTCATCCGAATCCGTTCCGCATTTTTTGAGTTATCTGCTGACAAACAAACAAACCAACGCCAGTGAAACGTGAAAACAATACCTCCTTCGGCGGAGGTAATTAAGTGTTAACAACAATAGTTTTTCATTGTATAATATATACCATTATATTTTTGGCTCATTTTATTAATAAACCATTAAGTTTTTGGTGTAAGCATTTATGTAAACTTATTATTATATATATTATATAATTTCATTTGAATTAATGTAAGCCAAGAAACAAAAGTTATATAAAATGGATACAAAATTTAAACAATCAAGAAAATATTATCATATAAAAACAGACTGCCTAGCTTCCTTTTCAGGTTGATGGGCCCCATACCGATTTGTCAATGGGGTGGTCAAGTGGTTAAATACTATCTCCATGGAGTTCCCCCCTTTAGGATACCATGAATCATATTTTTTAAACATTGGAATCTCCTTGGGAAGTTGTTGTTTTTAAGCCTGAGGGAACGTGAGGATTATTGCCCACTAGGGAAAGGGTGGAGAGTTTATATGATTAAATGATTAATAGGGTGTAATATGGTGCTGATAACCATATTGGTAGTATTTCAGTTTTACAATGGTTATGTAACAATGGCAAAAATATTCCTTTTAGTCACCGGTGGTACTAACGGGATTCTAACAAATTTGTGATTTTAAATACATTTTTTAATATTTCTAATACATTGAGGCTGGGTTCATCGACACCATTCTATTATGTTTATCCCCAATAAATGTATCACTTTATTACCGTTTCTAAATTGCACTTGTGTAAAAAAAAAAATATATGAAATACACAAATAAGAGGATATAAAAAATTATATTAGCAACAATAAGAATAACTTTTGATTGATTGATTATGAATATTTTACCTCAACAACAATTTTTTGTATTTGCACCAAAAATCGGTCTTATTTCACTTATTAATTTTAATTTTTGTTACTCATATAATATAATAATTTTCCTGACTTTGAATTGATTTCGAACTGTTTTATTTTTAAATAATGTAAAAATATATATATACAGTCAACTTCGCCTAAGTCGAATATCTCGGGACTGTGCAAAAACAATCGACTTAGGCGAAATTCGAGTTACAAATTTTGATTGCTAAGTCGAAGAAAAATTCGATATACAGGTAGCGTGTGTGTGTGCTCACATACAGTCACAAATCATCGCTTCCTTGTAATACTTGTAATATATATCATTAACTACACTACTACGACTACACAGTGTGAACGGCAGGCGCAGTGCATGCGGGCTTTTTTTGGAAAGTGAGCGCCCTCTTCGACTATGCAAAGTTATTTCTTGTTTATTTATGTGCTAACTGTCAAAATATCTGTTCGACTTAGGCGAAATATCGACTTTACGATTTTTTTAACACACATGTCAGTGGACAAAAAATGGGACTTTTTGATTATATTCGAGTTAGGCGACTTTTTTACTTATGCAATTTCGACATAGCGAAGTCGACTTAACATATAATAATATATATATATCTATATATATATATATATATATAGATCTGAGTAATATCGCAAGGTCCTGTTACTTATTTGATTAAAGGTATCATGTATCTTTGACCCACAATCGATTATGTATGCCACATAAATATGCTCAGATCCTCCTGGAGCTAATCTACACCATGATTAATTAAGCCATTAAAAAACACATAAAGAGATCGATTATATAATACAAAATATACCGAATAAGGATGCTTTGGCAAAGGCAACATACTTATAGTATGTTGCATAAGTAAAGCAGTCATTTATTTGTTAACTCAAATTTTTTTGAGAGGGTATTTTTTTTTCAAGTTGAACATACTTTTTATAAAGATTTTTGTTTCAAACTGATCACCCGAGTGTTCTGGATGTCTTGGATAACTCAATATTCAGCAATGTCTATAAAACCAGGACAATTGAGGAAACTAAAAGACAAAGGAGATGTCAAGTGTACTGTATTTATACCTTTATATATACCTTATATATATATATATAATAAACCAATGGGTTTCGTATAACGCATGACCTCTAGTTGTGTGTTCTTAGAGTAATTAATCATTTAGTATCAACCCTGCTCAAAAGTCAATTGCATTTATTTTCCTTCTAATCAGCCAACAAAAGGAAAATATATTCAAGATAAGGTAGTGTTGACAACAATATAGTAAATGGAGATTACTCATAGCATGGCGCAGTATGGACCGTGGTTCCTTTATCACTTAGAGGAACATAGATTTCAGGAGAGAGAAAATACGTAAATATAGAGGCACTTGATTCTTCTCATGGAGTGACCTTCAGAGATAAAAAGTCTCAGTATGTTGATTTGATCCTAATGATTCTTTTTTTTTTTGCTCCAACAATAATTACTGAGAGATCAGAAGCTTGTTTTTTGAAAAAGTCTCTTGATTTTAATGCTTCACATAACAAAACAACGTGCTTTAATGGATCCTTTCATGAATCGAATTATAAGGATTCTTTTATGGATCAAACGCTGATGGATTCATAGAGAAAGTGTGGTTTTTTTTTTGCCTATATTGTTCGGTATAATTGCATCCCGATAGGATATAATAAGCATTAGAGCATTATAATTGTCTCTCGAACCTAGGATTTATCAATGAGGTAGACCAAAAATGACCATCCCCTATCGGGATTCGAACCTGCGCCCCCAACATTGAGATGTTTACACGCCTAACGAACGCACGGCTATCGAGCTCCCTTCAATTTTTTTAAATAGTTGATTAATTATGTCGAATAGAGGAACAGAGCTGAGTCATATGAATGGATTTTTTTTTTTTAAATTTATTCCAGTTCTCTACAAATGCCAAAGTAATTGTGATAAGTACATAAATAGATATTATAATCTAAAATTAATACAATGGCAGAAGAACAACAAAACAAATATCATAAAAAGGCAATCATAAAATTATATAAAAAAGCATGGTAATAATATCAAACATTTAAAATACAAATATTCATCACATTTAAAATTGAAGTTACACAATTATTTAAAATGTTTTAAAACCTTGTTAACAGCTTTGAGGTGGTGTGTAGAGATCGATGGAAAATATTTATTAGATCCGAAGCCAAGGTCCAGTTGTCGCCAGAAGCATCAGGAACGCGGGTCGAAAAAGCAGCGTACCTTGCAACGGCTGCTACAATTATTCCACGTAATTCTGTTGGCAGCAAAAGATCCCGTGAGGTCAGCTTTTTTGCAACCAAGGCTTTCGAATTCAATATAGCGAATTCGATTGCTTTTGACCTTGCTGATGTAGACTTTCGTCTCCCGTTGGATCCAAAGAGAATATAGGCCTGTACATAATTGTTCACGCACTTCTCCATTCCTCTCACATTCAAGGCAACGAATTTCTTTAAAACCGATACCATGGGACAGTCCACGAAAGCGTGGATGGTGTCGTTGTAGATCTTGCCACAATCTTTACATGGTTCGTAAAATCTGATCAAGTCGGCAGAAATTTGTAGTTGCGCTGTGAACTTTGTTTCATCATAAATATATTTAAAGAACCCAACATTCTTTTTTTCCAGTTCTCAGGAAGCTTCAGAAGTTTCATATATTTGAGGCAAATTTTATTCATTTCTTTGGTATCAGGACAATAAGGACCTATCATTTTCAGGTGCCAAGGCTTTAAGGGTAAGTGTTTATTAGCAGACCGTTGTAGGGCGAAACGAAATCTTCCGTCATGAAGAATAGATCCGTCATACGCACAGTGGAGAGTGAAATGACGTTCTTTAATTACCCATTCTTCAAGTTCTTCAGGCTTTCCTAAAGTTTTGAAGAAGTATCTTTTTAGGTAGTTTTGGCGTATTATATCTATGGTAGAATCGCCCTCATATGATGGGACATTCCTCCAAAGAATTCTCTGTAGGCATCCCCAAACAGCTGAAATATTTGACGACACAGAATTAGTTAGATCCGAGCCAAACAGAAGCCACCATGATATTTCATGGTGAGTAACTGATCTTCTCCACTCTAAGGACGGACGGTTGAATATATCAATAGTTACTTTATTGTATATTTTTGGAACGATTTAGATAATTGGGTAATGCCCCCACCAAGGCATTCCTTTTTCCTTTTAACAGCAGGGACATAACTAAAATGAAATAAGGAGTTTATCCATTTGTTTTCTTCTAAAATCACTTTCTCGGCTATAAAGGGAGACGAAGAGGCTCTGTAAAGAACCAGAGGGATAACTTTGTAGTTATACAGATCTATTCTCTTCTTAAGATTAAAATTCCTCCATTGTATGGTATTTTGATTGACCTTAGTATTAATCTCAGTCCAATTCTTATCATCTATTCCATTTCTGCACCAATAAACACCCAAGATTTCCACTCGCTGTTTAATAAAACACGAACGAATACTAAGGTTTTGTGCAGGATTCCAGGCGCCAATCGGTAGAACACATGTTTTTTTCTTATTTAAAGATAAACCGGAAATTTTCTCAAATTTTATAAAATAATCTAAAATTACTTCCGTTCGTTTGATGATTTGGGCTTCAGAATTAGCTTCAACGGTAATAGTTACGTCATCGGCGTACATGTCAATGATGTGACGGGAGCCTTCAAAGTCTACACCAAATCCACTGTATTTTTTAATGATGTTTTGCGCAAATTCCTCCATTGCAGCTATGAACAGAAGAGGGGCGGAAGGACATCCTTGCCTACAACTCCTTCCTAAGGTAATAGGTTTGCTTTCAAATCCATTAATTGAGAGGGTAGATGTACCATTGAAGAGCAAGGCGCGCACTGGATTGAAGTATTTTCGAGGCAGGAGTTTTTTGACAGCTTTTAATACTGTCCCATGGGAAATTGAATCAAATGCTTTTGAAAAATCTACTGCCAGTATAGCTCCAAATTTACCTCTCTTTTTAGTAGAGTCAATGGCAGTTTGAATGTTGAAAGAGATGTCCTGAATCTTTCGATTTTTCAAAAAACCCTTTTGGTGGGGTCCAATTTTTTCATTTAAAATAATTTGCATTTTCTGGGCCAGAGTTCCTGATAAAATTCTGTATGATTCGTTTAAAATGGTTATTGGCCTCCAATGACTGAAGTCAGTCCCATCACCCTTCTTCGGGATCAATGCTATGGTTCCTTTAGTCAAGGAACTGGGCATACGACCCTTCTTCTCCATCCCACCTCCTATTTGTACTAAAAAAGGAATTATTTGGGTAGAAAAACGAAGATAAAACTTTCCCATAATGCCATCAGGTCCACAAGCTTTATTTTGCTTCATTTTTTTATTAACATATTCAGTCAAACTGTCCAAAGTGAAAATTGTATTTTCGGAACTTTGCACGTCCTTTTTGATTTTTTAGGTCTCGGGAAATGTCCTATTCTCTCACCAACAATTGACTGGAATCGAGAGTGAAAGTAATCCAGGATCTCCATTTTATTTGTAATAACTTTTTTTCCATCTATGATTTTCAAAATGGAGCGTGCAGTAGAGTGGGTTCCCCTATAAAGATTGCGTAATCTTTTATTAGGATGTTGTTCCTTGGATATTTTCTCTTCCATTTCAGCCTCCGCCACTTCGGCTATTTTGAAAGTATTGATGTTGTCGGCTAAAACATTTTGGGCAAATAAGGATCCATTATTAAGAATCCTTTCAATTTGATCTCTCCTTTTTCGTTTTTCGATCCTTTGTTTGTAGATAAAATAATATGAAGTGGTAAAGATAATTTTAGAGAGAAGAATTGTAGCTTGATAAGAATTGAGGTTTTCATTAAAACTTTTCTCCAGATTCTTTTTTAGTTTGGCTAAGAACTTTTCATCATCCAAAATCCAGGTTGGAATCTTATAATTCCTTTGAGGAGCATGACAAAGAAATTCCAGTTCTAAAATTTTGTGATCAGACAACGATTCCGAGCGGTAGAGAGCTTTTTTAACATTATTTGCGATTGATGGAGAAACCAAAGCATGGTCCAATCTTGATCTTTGCGCTCCCCTTGACCACGAATAAGAACCAGGGTGATGCTTGTCCGTCATATCGACTAAATTAAAACTCATTATTACTTTTTTTAAAGCTCTACTATTTTGATAAAAATGCTCCGGCTTGTTGAGATCCACATTCAAGTCTCCAATTAAAATAAAAGGAACAGTGCTATTTTTAAGACTATTTATTATTGACTGATAAAAAGGTGAGGATTTCACGTTAGGACCGTAAGCATTAATAATATAAAATATGGCACCATTACAGGAAATGCGAATTTTGTGCCATTGGCTCTCCAACGAGTATTCTTGAATAAAACTGATAATGGATATTCTTCTTGAGACTAAAGTTAAAACTCCTCTGTTTTTTCCAGATCCAGTAAAGAAATGATAGAATTGTTTGGGTAAGCAAAAAGAACAATCTTTAAAACAAGTAGCAGAGACCAAGATTTGACATCCTGAAGACATATAATATCAGCATTTAAGGATAGGAGATGGTTTACTAAGGCATGCCTCCTCCTTCTGTCTCTTCCTCCCCTTGTGTTTAGGGAGATTATTTTCTTGATTCCCATATTACAAGACATTTTTTCCCCAATGGGCCCGGAAAAGAAGTCAGTGATCTTGGATTGCAAAGTGGAACTATTCATGATGTTTGGAGGGTTTGAAATATTCTCAGGTGACTATTTTTATCTTTGGTTGCTTAGTGGGGTAAAAACTTTTTTTTCAGTAATCTTTGGCTACAATAAAGTTTAGTTATAACTTCGATTGTTTAGGGGGGTTTGATGCTTTATCAGGGGAATCATTCAAGTCGGGCTTGCTCCTTTTCCAGTTGAATTAGAGCGAGTCCGGCTTTCCAAAATTAAGCTTGGATCCAAAAAAGTCTTCTTCTTTGTTAGCTGAGTAGAAATAATGGTATGTCCTTCATTAGTAGCTTGCTTAGAATTCGAAGTGTTCACAGCGACATCATTGTTATCTGGAACAGAGTCCAAGGGAGGTTCCTCACTTTGAGTGTCTGTAGAATACTACTTCAACTTCTGGAACAATTTCCAAAGGGGTTTCCTCACTCTGAAGGACTGTAGTTACTCCCTCTACTTCACAAGGAATATTTATATCAACTTGTTCAATGTCAGCAACAGATCCTATGTTCTCGACATTTTCAAGTGAGGAGATAATCTCATTGGGCTTTTCAATCTCTCTTGATCTTGAATTATCTTAACACTGGCTTGTCGCTCTTGAATGTTTG
>CP045910.1:7538394-7550636 GCA_013387185.1 Caligus rogercresseyi | reverse complement strand
TATATATATATATATATATATAAGTAGTAAGTTTTTCCTACGATCAACTACAACGTAAATACCTTGACAACACTTGATCCTCAGATAAAACTATTAGTTCAGCAAGTTGCAAGCAGAGATTAAGCATTGTCTGACTGGAGGAAGATTAATTTTGCAGACACTCACGGATTCATTGGATATATGATGACGTAAGCATGAGAAGAAAAGCAAAAAAATGGAGGAAAAATAATAGCCTTTCATAATTCATATTTTTATATAATAATACCCATTAAGAATTATTATAAATAATGACCGATGGGAAAGGGAGATGGACGGCATAAAAAGAAAGTTAATACTTCACATTTAGTGATGGGTTGAACATAAAAATGGCGAATTAAACATGGTGATATATTTGAATTATGAAAAAATATGTTCTTAGAG
Organism: Caligus rogercresseyi; assembly: GCA_013387185.1. NCBI lineage: Eukaryota > Metazoa > Arthropoda > Copepoda > Siphonostomatoida > Caligidae > Caligus > Caligus rogercresseyi. The sequence goes on along the minus strand of CP045910.1, from coordinate 7,550,216 downwards.
ATACAAAAAATAATTATTATAAAAAAATGTGAAATTCATAAAGTTATTTTTGTAATTGGCTTTTTTGTTGAGAGACACGTATCACTTGGATCCAGGCCCGGCAGCAGGCCCAGGCTGTTGGGGGGCCATACAGTTGTTATGGGGGGGGGGGCACAGTCGGCACATTCATAAAAAATCGGGCCCACGTCACTCAGTGGGTGGGCTGGCCTGCTTGGATCTCTTCAAAGTATGGCACATGCGAGTTGAGGATTCCCTCTCTTCAGAACGTAGAATAGGCCAAGGAATACTTTTGCCTTGAATAGAAGCTCTCTGTCCTTTTTATGTCAAAATTTAACGTCATTTTATTTTTGGGTTTTCTATCAAACTTATCGTTAATCAAGTGGGTTTTTAAAATTAGAAAACGATGTTTTCTTTGTTTCTCTACATCCGATAGTTAGAGTGAGAATCTTTTGGTCAGTAACAATTATACACAACATAAATAATAATTCGGAGTATGAAGTCATTGGTTCAATTATATTAATATGTGGAATGGGAGGAGTCAATTCAAAGGATTCGACTATGACGTCATTGGATGTAGGCCACTGAAGAAGAGAATATTAGTATTTTGAAGGATGAATTTCTTCTCTCCGAATTCTGATGTTCAATCCTCAAGAGCCGAAGTGAAGTGAGGCTTGCAGCCCTCTTATGGCCACTTATTTTGTATCACTATCTCCATTTTTGGTACACGTTTCCAAACACCGCCTTTTTTCTTTTATATACATATATATATTTTAAATAAACATTTTGAAGAGCAAAAGTTTAAAATAAAAGGATCTTAAAGCCGCACCCACGAAACTTCACTTTTGAAGAAACGTCATTGAATCAGGATTGTAAAACAATATGGATTCATTGTTATTTAGATAAGATAAGCTTTTTTGTGTGATAAAACTGGATTCCGATTAGTTGTTGTTTTTCGCATCCTTTGATATAGGTTTCTAATGAAATACGATATGTAATATTGACTCGTACTTGATGATTTGATGAGATATCTATGATTAAACAAAGGAACTAATATAAATATTATTATATCGTGTTAATAACAGTTTTGAAGTATAATGACGAGGGGACCTCTTAGAGTAGATATCCTAAAAACAAACTCAGAATATGCACTATACAAGCCCGCCTTTTTGAAGTACGGGGACTCATAATATTCTTAAAGGGCAATATATGATTTTTTCACATTTTGAAAACACAGAACAAATATAAAAACTATTTTCCTAAAAGCCTTTTCTTTCAATTTTAAAAATTTCCAAATTAACTGCATAAAAATGCACAAATACACATTCTAGTATAAACTAAATACCTTCTAGAAGAACGATAATAATTACAACAAACACTAATAATTATATAAAAAGATAAAAATAATGATAAAAGGCTTCAAAACGGTTCTCAATTATTGAAAAAAAAAAATATTAATTTAGAACTTTTCAGAGTTCGATATATATATATATATATATATATAATAGATAACTTTATGGGAAATATTTGACTTCCTCTGCAGTAAGAGTCCACAAATCCTGCGAGGAGATGGAATCTTCAGAGAACAAGCCGTAGTTCCGTATTATATTAAATTGAAGTAAATTTGTACAACAAGCACATACAAAGATAATCATAATAGTCTGTAGATGTTGATTTAGGGAATCTGGAAGTCTTTTATATATTGTAAAAAAAGTGGTGCTCAAATAGTTGGGGATGGCTTAGGACTGCATATTTTAACATATCAAAATAGGGGTATTATTTATCGCTCTTTTTGCACATAAAGGATCCTTCCAAATCACCAAAAAATATCACATTTTTCATTTGGTAACTCCATTTTCTTTGATCTTTCAATCAGCGTGATGATAATTATATAGCTAGATATTATTAAGTGGCACACGTTTTGTTAAAATCACATTTCGTACATGTACATGTCTTGCAATTCAGGAAAAAAATAGTTATCATGGTGCAGTAATATTTTCATTCACAAAAAGTCCGGCCCAATCCAATCACCAGCATTTATATTTCAATATAATCGGGATCATTTTCGAGTTATCCTTCACCTTTTGTACGAATTCCCGATGCTTGAATGATCAAGCGGCTGCAGTGCTTGTGTCAGTGCTTCTTTTATACGGATGTAGGCCAAGATGTTTTTTCGCAAAATTCACCAAAACGATTTCACAGAGATGCCCATGATTGGGAAATAAGAGACAAATTTGGATCATCTTGAAATGATACGCTAACAGCATCAGTATTTCTTATACTTATAATTATTTTTTATTATTATATATATATAATATCATTGGTTTATTTATTCTGGTAATCGTATCGATTTACCATGATATAAAAAGATTGTTCCTGTTTAAACATCGTTTGAGTCCCTCCACAATACATTTAATTAATATTGTCGTTGATTAAAATAGCCATTAATGTTAGAAGAAGAAAAAAGCATACAAATAATTTGGTGACGTCATGACACATAGATAAATATAGGAGTGTAGTAAGCCTTCATAAAATAAAATTCTTCTTAATGAATTTGTGTTTGAAACTATTGAGATGATGAAGCTTGGAGCAATGAGAAATTATACATAAATTATCGTTGATATCAATGAAAAATCCATAAATATATCGTGATGTATTTATTTAATAATAAATATTAATAAGTCCTTTTATACAATTATGTAAACAAACTATAAGCTTAGTGATATAACAATTGTAAAAGGGTTAAGCTTATTACTAATAAAATAGAGCATATTATAAAAAAGTTCACTAAACTATTTATTCATAATACATATATATATTTTATCTATCTATTTATATATTCATTCCTGGAGCAATTTAATAGTTGCAAAGTCCAACCATTCATATCAATATTATGTAAGAATGTAAAGCTTATTTCATGGAATGTATATACATATTATGCAATATATTTTGACCTACTCTATGAAGACAGAAAGAGAATATAAAAAAGACATATGTATCTAAGCAAGGTATATAAATATATAACCGGCAAATGCTAAAGATGATGTTTTTCATACTGAAAGAATCCAATATCTTATTTTTTCGATCACTTAAATACATTCAAATACCCATATATATATTGTGGTTCTTTTTGTACATAGTAAAGAGTAAAGTGCAGGTCAAAGAGGCCTCAATACTAAGTTTAAAGAATGCTCTTTAAAGTTCTTTGGGTTCTCTCATTAAGCCAGCCTTAATTCAAAGGAATTTACTACTATTAATGGAATGGTTAACGCTTTTAAGAGGATGAAACTTAGAACAATCCGAATGCATAGATATATAAATATAACGCTAACATTTTTTAAGGTATTTCATTCAACAATAAAAACGTAAATATATATACTAAAAACAAAGTAGACATAAACTGACACGAGCATTTCGATATCAATTGCAAATTTGATCTATATAGTTGTATATATATTGTTAATATATATATATATATACATATAACGAGTACATTTTTATATTTCTTTACTTGATTAAGTAAATATTATTGAAATAAAATTACTTAGTAAAAAAAAATATGATCAGTGAATCAATAATTGTAAAGTACATATAATTGAAAACAAAACTTGAAAACTGTAAACAGTTTTAAACCATAAATATGTCAAAGCCCTAAGATTTTGCCATTCATTATATATTTACATATTATTAATATAGTAGATCTGATAGACTTTATTAATAGCTAAGACGAAAGAAAGATCAATTTTTATTATCCTTTGATTGAATATATCTGATAAAAACCCCAAAACATAGAGCCCTAAAAATATAACTTGCTGCTTACTTGTTAAATAAGCCGCTCAAACATAGTCCTGAGCCCTAAGTGATTCTTGGGCTTCCCTCCTGCTATTAGAGACATCCCCTTTATTCAATGGCTATCTAGAAGAGTCCTCCTCCTCCTCCGAGATATCAATGCTCAGGGCACCTCCTAACACCACCTTCGTCTGCACTTCCTTCAGAGCTTACTTAAACTTAATAACGCCAATAAGAAACATTATATTTATATAATAAAAAAAGTCGGCAGTCATTTTTAGACGTGGTGTTATTGTTATTGTTTTTGAGTGTGTGTGTAACTGTATTTTTCTCCTTCTCTTATAAACAAAAGGAAAGAAAACAGCTTAACAACTACGGGAATGGTGCAGGAAAAAGCGAATAGACACAAGAATGAGAGAGAGAGAGAGAATGGAGAGGGAGGGAATAAAATGCTGCTTTCACCAATATACATGAATGCTTATAGAGGGTTCAGCAAATAAGTTTCTTAACGTTTATTTACTTATGGTTAGGAATGGAGAAAAAAGGTCTCTTCTGTGCAACGTGATTGGTTGTTAGAAAATATTAAGTACAACTACACTACTGGCTCCTAAGGAATAAATATGGAAAATGCAGTTGACATTATAGTACAAAGTAGACTTGTTGATTATCGTTCATTTGTTGTCGTTCGATGAACGACAAGGAAATTCCTTGTAGTTCGTTTTTGGCGCCAAAAAAGACAAAGATTTTTCATGGGAAAAATTTCCTTTTTTTTTAAATGTCATTAATTTTTTTAGAATGGAGTAACAAAATTCCTTGCAAAAAATGTATTTTTCAAAATGACGAACGACAACGATGAACGAACGATTCAATTTAAAAATATCGATGAACGATAACTTTTGGTGAACGACAAACGAACGACATTTTTCGCGAACGTCAACAAGTCTGCCACAAAATATTACAAAACTACCGACTTCTGTTGAAGTGTGAACAACAGCAATTCAAGATAAGAAAATTATCCTCCAAAATACTAATATTCTCTCCACATGGTCATGTATCAATGACGTCATAGGCGAATCCTTTAAGTCAACTTCTCCACCATTTCCATCTATAATATTAATTTGAATAAGTCAACTGCTAATACACAGAGAAATAATGAATATTTACTTTAGTTACTCATATCTGTCGATAAATGATTCATCACCCTGTCTATCGGACGTATAAAAATTAGAAAACACTTATATCAAATAAAAAAGTCCAGTTTTTTGGAAAAACATTCTTTTGTAGACACAATTTTGCTTTTTTTAGACAACAATTTTGCTTCCTTTCGACAGTAATTTTGCTTTATAATGCAACTATTATTTTTTTTCTTCTAAATACCATAGCTCTCTAAGATATTTTATTTATTTTATTGTTATCTGTTGTTGTATTTTGTTTACTCTTTTTTAGATAACATAATAGAAAATTTTATAACCGAAAAAAACCATTTTTCAGGTCCCTAAGCATTACAATTTATATTTTGGTGAATTCAAAATAATTATAAGTTATAAAACGTTTCATTTTCTGTGACAACATGAATTAAACGTACCTGTGTACCGTGACTGACTTGATGGATCCAAAGTGATGAATTACGGAAGAAGATCATTCGTTCGTAGCATGATATATTCTGTCAATGGAATTAAGATTCCAGACATGGATTTGTCATCATGGAAGTATTATCAAGCAATACCAACTCTTAAAGCCAATATCAGAGGCTTTTTCAAGCAGTCTAACTCGTTCAGATATAATTTATAGTGAATTTAAGATGTTTTAATAGGAACACTTTGATTTGTGTACTTGTTAAATACTTATCTTTTAGTCAACAAGGAATATTTATTGATATTGAGGTTGGATTCTTGTAATTGATTGAATCATAATCTTTATTTGTTCATTCCAACATATTACTATAATCAATATAGAAAGTATTGATTACAATATTCCTAATTCATTATTATTCTTAATAATTCCTATATTTTTTGCTTCACCCTGTACATAAAACTATACATGAACTAAGAAGTAATGTAAGAGTCATTTGACCCAGTCTTGCACAGCTTCTTTTGGTATGCTTTAGTAATAGTATTAGTCACGATTGTAGACGATTTGGAAAGGAAAAAATCCTTTTTTGCACGGGTTTAAAAAAAAGTTATATAAAAAACATGCAGGGGCAATGCAATAATAAAGGCGTTTGTGTGACATCATTAGGATAATGATTCATATCCAAATACGGGTTTATTGTTAAATTTGAGAGAGAAACCTTACTTTCGGAGTTATCTACACGATTGAACTCAATAACTTGAAGAACAGAAGGGCAATCAAACAGTTAATTTTTTTAAATTTAAATTGGCTTTTTTTTTAAATGTTTTAATATTTATATCCCACAGGGCATATATATATATATATATATATAATAGAAGATATATATATCTTCTATTCCACAAACTTCACTCTTTTTATAATATTAAATATTACATAAATTTTAAACATGTACGTAGTTAATGATATTTTAACACTAGGACGGTATTAAAACATTAATTTTCAATATGAATAAACCTGTCAAGACACTCAGGTGCATATATAAAATACTAATTATTTACTATAGGTTTTTTAAGTGAGAACCTACCTTCCTTTTACTTTTAAAAATATTATTCAAATACTTTTAATATGTGAAAAACCTATTTCGATATCAGAGTATATATATATATGTTGTTCGTCAGATATGATGAAATAAAAAAATAAAGATTCCTTCATTCCTTCCCTAGGCGTATAAAAGTTCCTATTTATATATATATTCTAAATATTGATTGTAATATGTAATACTGGGCATAATCTATTGAAAGAATTTGCAAATTCTAAGGTTTGAAGTTAATGGGAAAAGAAAGCTTTTGTTTAAAGGATTTTAAATTCTTAGCTGGTAGTTGATGTTCACATTCCAAAAAACTACGAATGAAAATTTGCTATGTAGTATAATGCCAGTACCTTTTTAAACTATTGCCGTCATTTATTTGCACTCATAAGACACGACAAAGGAGGTGAAATGTATCTCTTAAGAGTACCTTCATTCTTTGTTTCATATCAAAAAGGTTAAAATGTCATTTTCTTTTAAACCAACTATACAGGTTTAAATATGCAATTTGCAAAACCGTATTTCGAAGATAATTTCTTTTATAAAGATAATCATACACAGGCACTCAAGCATCTTTCTTTAAAAAAAAAAAAACGTTAAAAAACTTGGATCTTATCATTTTAGGGTCATTAAATTGTGCAGTAAAATTGAATTAAATGTAAAATAATAATTATAATTGTATAAAAATTTGCCTGATTGTATGCTGGAGCGGTTGAAAAGTCTTTATAATGCTGTCTACAATTCAGGTTACACCCCATTGATTTTGAGAAAGGCGAAAGTCGTCTTTATTCCCAAGCAGGGAAAAGATGATTACTCTGATGCCAAATCCTTTCGCCCGATAACACTAACAACGTGGCCTTAAAATTCTCGAGCGTATGGTGCTTTGGAAAATTCAAGAAAACTCCAACATTGTTTTAACAGACCAGTTTTCATTTACTAAGGGCAAATCTACAGACACAGCAATTAGTAATTAGTGGACTGCTGTGAAAGCAGTTTCCACAGAAAGGAGGAGGCTTTGGTAACCTTCCTTGATATACCTTTGCCTTTGACAGAATTGATTTCAATCACATAATCGATGCCATGAACAAGTATGGTTTAGATAAAATTACAACTCGTTGGTATAATGACTTTCTGAGGTGTAGAATAGTTATGCCCAGCTTGGTGGAGAGTGTGCGTCAACGATTCCGACAAGAGGCTGCCCACAGGGAGGAATTTTATCTGCACTAGCCTGGAACCTCGCTTTTCAAGAGGCTTTAGAATGCTTAAGAAAGCCATATATAAAATTGCATATGCTGATGACCTATCTTTATGTATTAAGGAGCTGATCGTCAAACGTTAGTGCAACTTATGCAAGAAGCCCTTGATAAGCTATCTCATTGGGCACCAAGTAGAGACACGATTTTCAGTGCTAGTAAATCTAAGTGCATGCTTTTCTCTAAAAAAAGAAAAGGATCAGTGTTTGTCCTTAATATAAATGGAACTGTGATTGAGAGAGTCAACTCATTCAAGTATCTCGGGATTGTCATAGACTCCAAACTTAAGTGGAACGAGCATTTGAAACACATAACTGCAAAAGCAAAAAGAAGTCTCTTCTCATTAAAGACGTTCATCGGTCAAGACTGGGGATTCAGTCCACTCAGGTCTAAGTGGATCTATGAGACCTATGTCAGATCGGTTGTGAGTTACGGAGCCATTGTTTTTGCACCAAGGTTGCACTCATGTGAATTTCTGCGAAATGAACTTCGAAAAGTGCAGAGACTGGGTCTTTTGAGCATACTGGAGCCATGAAGTCAACCCCGAAGGCTACAATGGAAGTTATGTGTGGGTTCATCCCGCTACACCTATATTTAATTGAACGTGCCTGTTTATCAAGAATACGTACAAAAATGGACAACCCTCTAAAGTGGCTCAGTCATACAAACAGTGGACACCTACATTTTCTGGATGGCTACATAGCTAAACATAGTATCCCTACCCCTGGACCTAGCACTGAGTTTTGGTCCACAGACTTGAATATAAAATAGTTAATAATTGGGATATAACTCACTATGACCTCGTTGGATATACAGATGGCTCTAAAATAATGGACAGACAGGTGCAGGATGGACACTAACGAAGCAAGACATTGTGATAGAAGAACGGTCCCTAAAGCTTGATAAAACCAATACTTTATTCCAGGCGGAGGTTGAAGCTATCAGAAATCTTGCAACAAATATGCCAGCTGCTAAAACAAATGGCAGAAAAATACTAATCCTTTCCGATAGTCTCTCAGCTATAAATAGTTTGGATTTAAGACCAGGCTCAACAGGAATAAAGACATCCTCAACTGTAAAGTCGCTCTCGAAAAACCTCAGTGCAACATCACATTGGGATGGATGAAGGGCCACAACGATAGTACGGGCAACGAATTCGCAGATGCTCTAGCGAAGGAAGGAGCTTTAAAAGGATTGCCTGTCACTGTCCCAATTTCTATGTGTCAATGCAAGGGTGCCCTACATGAGAGCAGCATGAATTTTTGGAAAAAAGACTGTTGAAACCTAAAAACTTGCCGACATTCTAAGACGTTTATTGGAGATCCAATTTTAAAGAATAAAATTTATAAATTCAAAAGACACCAAATATGAATATTGTGGCCATTGTTAGCGGCCATATTGGACTTAACAGTCACCTATTCAAGATAGGAAAAGCACAAACTTCAACCTGTCGTCTCTGCAAGGAGGGGGAGGAAACGCCGATCCATCTCATTTTGACTGTGCCCGCACCGTAAAGGAGATGTTCCAGCTCGCCGAGGAGTCCAAAGCTAAGAAGACACCAATGGAAGCTCAATGCTTGAAAATATTCGACATTTACTGTAAATATAATTTATTCAAAATAAAGATCTTAGCTCCTAAGTAAACTTTCACCGGCTGATACCGGATTAAGTTCCGGTGGGGTGGGGTTTACCTGGGAGTTAAACAAACAAACAAAAATTATAATTATATAGAACCTTTTTCCAAATCTCCTTTGTTATTGATATGATTATTTAAAAGTATATATAAAAATAATAAACATATTAGGTCATATAAATATCCAATTAAAGGGCGTTACAATACAAAATATCACATGAACTGATTGATTAAAATGTTTCATTTTCTTTTCAAAAAATTTAAATATTTCTTTGACTTTAAAGGGTAGCACTGGACACCGTTCTTTATCCATGAATCATCGGTATCGGATGGAATCTTGAGAGTGAAGGTGGTATATTGGGCGGCAGGCAGCAGAAATCATCACAGAACGAAGGATTTTGGTTTTAATTTTTTTGTTTTTTTTTACAAATCTTTATTTCAATGAAGTGATTGTGTTAAAATACATAAATAGACATTGTAGTCTAAAATTTAAACTTAAAAAAAGTGTTCCTTTTTGACAAACAACTCCAATTGTGGCTCTGCAGTTGTGAAAGAAACACTCAATTTCCTTGCTTTTCGGAGAGCGGATCTATTGCTTTTTGAAAGCCCAAAAAGAATTCTTGCTTTTACCAATTATATTATATATATATATAATATATTGGCGACATTCTGCAATCTTTTAAAATTGATGGACACAAACTTTTCTTGATAGCAACAAGTGGACAAAAGCATGTTCTATGTCATTATAGAGTTTGCCGCAATTTAGACAATGGGATCGAAAGATATGCAATCGGCCGATATATACAACTGAGCTGTGAACTTCTTATCGTCGTAAATTCCCATGAGGGATGCAAATATTCTTAATCTCCACTCTTCTAGGAGAGAAAATCTTTTTAAATGGCCGTTGGCTTCCTCACGAAAACTTGCAGATGACATTTTGAGGTGCCATGTATTTTTGAGCAGTTTTAACATAAAATTTTAAGAATACATTTTGCAGTTGCAGATATGCCTGCCTGTCCTGGGCGCCTGACGCAGATGACACCTACATTTGGGCTGTGGCCACGACCTCATCACATCGGGAGACTTCTAACAGAACGGCTGAAGCGTTCTATCGTTTGCGACGGGGAATTGTCCCTGCAAATGAACTCCTCCGACGCAGCTCCTCAATGGTGGTAGTGCCAAGGCTTCTGAGGTCAAAAACTTAACCTACCAATAGATCGAGTGGATGTGAGGACATCCAGGCCCATTGAGCTCCTTGGTGTCACGTTTTGACGCAGATTTCTCCCACCAGTCCCATGAGGCCAATGTGGTGCGGTCAGCAAAAACAGTGTGGCGGTGCGATTAATCGTCTTTCGCTCCACCTCCCACGCGAGTATTTGCAACAATTGGCCAAAGGTTTTATGCTGGGTCGAGTCAGCTACGCTGCCGCGGTGACAAGTGTACTCGGACTAAAAAAAGACGTAACTGGTCCACTGAAGGCTGCAAGATCGATCCAGGTTTCCAAAACAACGCAACTAGGTCTTAACTTGGCGTAAGGGCTAGCAGTCACGTATGGATCGATGCTCGCTCCACAAGGCCGGACTTCCATCCCTTAATGGGATATCGGTTCGGGCTGTGGCTATGGAAACCTGGAATGCTTTGCAAGCCGGGATGGTAGCAAGGGCGACCGAACCCGGTAGGCAAGATCTTATTCGGTGCCTAAGGTGGGGTCAGATGACTCGTTCTCGGACTGCCGGCCTCATCCGATCTCTCCTCCCTAAGTCGGTGGCCACATTTGTCACCAGTGCTGCAGCTATTGGAACAGTAGCCCTCAACTTTGCAACGCCAAAACTATGAGGGAAGCACAATTAGTTGCCAAGTCTTTGGAAAAATGTGCCCTATATAATACCTATATAGCAACGATAGTGTTTTTTTAAAATGTTTATTTATTTTTGTGTTTAATTTAAGTTTTTTTTGTTTCTTCGGAAAAACCTTTTGTTTTTATTATATATTTATATTTTAGTATTTGTTCAATTTATATTTTTATATATATTTATTTATACATTGTATACTTTTTTTTTAATTCCTGACATCCTGACTAGCCGAAGTGCTAGGATGTTTCTTGGGGAACAAATAAAGACGATTCCCACCTAATTTTTTTAACTGTATATTAGATGATAAAGTGCTTCATTTAATTATTAGAAAATCATAATTTTTATATCTTTTTTTGTAACATCATAGGTTAATAATAATTATTATTGATGTATATTTATAAAACCCTTGTAATATATATCTCATTTTAGCATCCATCAAGGTTATGCCAATGACAAATAAATCAGTAATGACCCAACTATTCTATGCACGACATGAACGTCATATCGTAATAGTCGTTTACACCGTTCTAAATATTACCCTATGACGTCACACTCTCTAAAAACAGCGTGTTGATTATATTTTTCTTTTGCAATTGCCACCTAAGCCAAATTATTTGACGCATAAGGCTTATTTAATAT
>CP045910.1:7507882-7519851 GCA_013387185.1 Caligus rogercresseyi | reverse complement strand
TCCTCTCTTTCCTTCTATCCCTCTCTTTACCCTCTTACTTTTTCACGGCCAAAAACAGTTATACAATCTGTAAACACCAAGGCTAAGCTCAGATTTTCATTCCTAGTTATGTTGAGTAAACCTTGACTCAAAGCCAGTCAGTAGGAGACCAAGTACAAAACAGAAATGATTCCTTTAACATGTAGTAATTTCGACTATTTATTCATTTTTAAATTTAATTTTAGTTTGTCAAACTACATCCTTCTATTTTAGAAATATAATGTAATAGAGAAAAAAAGGTTATCGTATGAAAAGGAATAGAAAAGTATTATTGTAGTAAGAAATATTTTAAGAAGAGAATAATTATAAAGAATTGAAACGAAGGCAATAAATAAACCTACCTACCTTTTAATCCAACTTCTATCAATAGCCTTAATTAATGAAAACTTCATCGTCCTTTTCACAATAAGGAATCCGTTTTGAATACTCATTAAGGATAATTTATTTTTGTTGGTAATTTATGAAAAAAATGTCTTTCTCAAAGTGATTAAAGCGTTTTTGTTGCCTCTAAGGATTTATAGCATTAAAATACATTGCTGAAAGTTGGCAAATTTTTCAAACTGATATATTTTTCATTCCTCTAAAATTGAGCTCCACAAAGCGGTCAACACATTTTGGGGCATCCTATGTTAAAACATATGAAAATGTAATTAAAAAGTGTTCCACAGTGGGCAAAATACAATAAAATAACAGAAATGAAATATCAACGCCTTTTTTTCGATCGGGAGAACATAACATAAATATAATAAAGGTTTTTTTCAATAGAGACGCTCACATTTAGTCGTTAGGGCCTGCCATGATAAATGATTGTTTTGACCTGTATTGAAGATATGAACTTGGAGGATATGTGATTTCAACTAGAAGGCGACACTTCACACGTAACAAATGGTACAATCAATTTATTTAGATTGTAGCTTGGATGATCATGTGTTCTACAGAAATGGAAAAATTAGTTGGCTCGTGCGATTAACGCTTACAAAATATTTCTATGACGTCACGTTTTAGTGATGATAAGCAAAATTATCTACAACATTAAATCTGTCGACGTTAAAAGAGCTCAGAACAACTATTCAACGTAAAAATGTTGCAGCGTTTCGGCCAATTTATGCAGAAAAGTAATCAATTCGATGATAAGACTTGTTAAAACGTGCACGTGAATTTGATTCATCTATTAACTTGAATGCATTTTAACAACAAAAAAAGAAACCGTCAATATCAAAAGTCCTTTCGTTTTATTTAAAAATATGAACACTCTTGATGAAGATCCGTTTATTGAATGTAACTGTTTGAAACCCATGACTAAGATATCAAATTAAAAGTACAATTGATAATTAATTAATATAACGACGCGATATCTCTTGAAATTGTTTTAGCTGGCCGTTAAAAATGCGGTCAAGTAGACGAATGTGCAACATCTCCAGCCTATTTCCGACTGACTTTCTATTTCTAAGGTTTTTTACTAAGTTATAAATTTATTATGGATGCCTAAAGTTTTATGTCTATTAGCTAGAGATTAATAAAGGCTATCTATACCGACTCGTCACCCAAGGGAATGATAAAAATCATGGAGTAGTATAGAGCGATGGGTATATGTCGATACTCAGATCCGTGAGAATGCACAAGCTGCATTATAGCCAAAAAAATATAATATATATATATTATATATTTTATTATTGCATCATATATTATAATCATAATTATAATATTCTACTGTTTTGTGATAATGATAATCGTTTTTGGCAAAGTATAAGAGTTTGAAGAGGTTAACCAACGTTAGTTATTATAATACTAGTATCATGAAGCATTGGGCGAGTTCCCTTCCCCTATTATTTCCAATATGGCGGCCTTCCCGCCAAAAGAGATGAAGGATTTCAAATGACTTCTCACACTTGATTGGTTGATGTATGAACTCATTACAAATAGCAAAATACAATTGAATACCAATAAAAAGTAAAAGTTTTGATACAGAAAACAGCATAACAATAAATATGTAATGTCTTTATAAACAATATATATTTATATATTTATTATCGTATCATTACAGATTCGCCATTACATTCAACTACGAACTCCTAGACGACACCTATGTCCATGTCCACGAGGACTCTTGTGAGATGGACTCCTCTCTCAACTCTTGCGAAGTCTGGGACGAAAACGGTTGCCTCCTGCCATCAGCAGTCCCATATGACTTTAGCAAGAACCTCATCAAAAACAACCATCCCTTATGCTCATGGAGGAGAAGCGTGTCGTAAGTGTAAAATGAGGCTTATGGTTGAGCATGCGACAATCTCAAAATGTACTTCCTTATATTATTGCTTTAGTCATTGAATCTGATGTACTAATGGACGTCAGTGAAGTCCATTCAAAGGATTCACCCATGACGTCATGGAAGAAGAGACAATTTGTATTCCATTCTGTGAATACCTGATGCTCACTCCTCAACAGCTGCGAGTGACGTCATACTTTGAGCATAATACCAACTGCTTTATTATTATATTATTCAATCTCCTTATTTTCACCCAATCACGTATCAGAAAGAACACATTTTCTCTATTCTTAATAATGAGTCATTAAGCAGGTTCAACCCCCGAGAAGGGAAGGTATTATTTGGTCAACCTCATGATAAGGTACTAGAGGGTCGAGTGACTCATTTAAGCGCTAGATTGCTTATTTATATCCATCGAATGCTGCAATTCTATCGAATCAAAAAGGACGAATGAAATAATGATTGATTTTATCCTTATCATAAAGAGATATCATTGGTTGATCTAAATAGAGTTCCGATACACTTTAAACATAATCAATTTTCTTTAAACTGGCTATGAATTTATCATTTTTAAACTTTTAACTCAACCTTTCATCTTAAAAAACACGTTGACTTATGATCTTGTCAATTATTAAGAGTCCTTTGAAATCCTACCCTTGAAGTCATGTTATAATTTGTTAACAAAAAAACGACACACAGATTATAAAAATACGGGCATTGTTCTAATAGCATTTATTTGAAAACTAAAAAAAATGTTCTCTACGGGATATTTCCCTTTCGACAATATTCTTGTGGATATATTTTTATATTAAAAATTATGTACAGGAAACAGAGTAAACTATCAGGGCAGTTGCAAGATAAATTTTAGATCACATTTACCGTCCTGGAGATAACCGAACTAAAAGGACCATCGTTTATTATTACATTTGTTTAAAAACTCACGATGTCTTTTTTATAGTTTTCATGTAATGTTTCTATCTATCTGGCAACTATTTCATTATGTCACCAGTTCATTTCCACGTTGGCGCTCCTAAATCTAGGACAGTCTTCCTAATACCGTTTATATTTTATAACTTTATGGCTATAATTACATGCAAGAATATATTTTTTTAATTTATAATGGATAATATATACTCTTTCATCTGCAAGGAACTTCTGGGTCATCCTCTCTGCATGGCTCTGGTTCGTCTTAAATGGAACAAGTTCGGTCGCTATGTCTACTATCTCAACCTCCTCAATATCTATTGTTTGTACTTTTTCTAACGCTATATATCCTGGAGACCCCTGCACCATATTCAATCAGCCAAATCCTTAAACTTGGACGAATACCTCTCATCAAGGCAGAAAGTGAGTTTGTGTCTATATAAAACTACATTTAAGGGAGCTCGATAGCCGTGCGTGTTAAGGCGTGTTCAACTCTCAATGTTGGGGACGCAGGTTCGAATCCCGAGAGGGGATGGTCATTTTTGGTCTACCTCATTGATAAGATCCTAGGTTCGATAGACTAATTTTAATGCTTATTTATATCCTATCGGATGCAATTCTATCGAACCATATAGGCAAAAAAAAAAACTACATCTTGGTCTTTATTTAATCGGAACCATTCTTCTTTCCTCCCCTGAAATGCTTAAATCAGTAAATAATTATGATTGAGCTTACCCTTTGCCTAAATATTCTTTCATATTGAAAAATAAGCCTTATTTTTCATTAATAACACAAAGCTTTCCCTACGTACAGTCAAACAAAGGCCAAACTCATGAAAAACTTGTTCCAAAGCAACGCCAGTAGTCCACGCGACGTCTGCAACGTTCTTACCCCTGAGAACATATCTGAGGATCAAATATACCGCTTAGAACTCTCTATCATTTCCCAGTATGTCATTCTGTTACTCTGCAGCATCCATGCCATTAAAGAGATCTTTTTGTTTGTTCAGGTAAGATGAAACTATTTTAAGGGGGGGGGGGGGGGAAATAACAATATATGATTCGTCAGCTTAAAAGTAAAATAGTCATTTCTAGTTGATGTGTCACATGGTTGGAGTCAGAGTTGACAAAACAAAATGTATACTACTTAAAAAAAAGAAGTTAGTAGGTAGAAAGAGCTATATATATTTATTTTCATGAAAGGGAACGTTTTAGTCATGACTCTGAGAGACATTTAGTACAAGCTCATAAATTGTCCAATCGGATCTCATTAAAAGTCCTTTGTTCATATTATATAGATGTCCGGAGGACATGCCACTTGAAAAAAAGATCTAACAAAGTATTTCAGTGGATCAAAGGAGTTTTGAGGAAGATACATTTGAATAATAAAAATAAATGCCATTTCTCTTAAAATCATTCCATAATTAATAACGATTTGATAGATCAACCACCTATTATTATTATTGCTTATAATGAATAAAATAAGAGAAATGGCTTAGGCCATCATGCTATCACAGAATACAATTAGTGAAAAATAGACCCATTACATTTTAAGTGCCTAACAATAAAAAAATGATATCAAATTTATTTTTTGAAGGATTATGTTATAACCAATATTTGCATGTTCAACTTACGCCATTTATTTTTTTATTAAATTTCCCCAGACCTATAAATCAAGCCACTAATAATAAGAACAATATCCAGTCTGAGAAGTCAATTACAAAAGAAGAAAATGTGGTATTTAAGCTGTGTGACTAATCCTTTTGACAATTGAACTTGTTATCTACAAGTTAAAAGTTATTCTCTTAGGTGATTAACTGTTTCTCTTAGAGACATCCTAAGTTAAAAAAAAAACAATTGGGGCCCACCACTAGCGATTGTATTTACTTATCGTAACAGTAAGATTGTAGATGGTAATTACCTCCGCCGAAGGAGGTATTGTTTTCACTGGCGTTTGTTTGTTGGTTTGTTAGTTTGTTTATTTGTTTGTCAGCAGGATAACTCAAAAAGTACTGAACGGATTCGAATGAAACTTTGTGGAGTTGTTGGAAATGCCAAAAGGAACAAGTGATTAAATTTTGGCATCTCTAAGTGCTTTTTTAATATGCAAAATGAGCAAAATACTAAATGAAATGGGTCTCTATTCAGGGAGTAGGAAAGAACAACGCTAAAAAAATATTCATTGACGTATTATTGTTCATATATCAGCTCAGGACTATGTTACCCAGTGACGTAGCTTAAACTTCTTCCTCTTCCCGTCCTGAGTGCTTTTTTAATATGCAAAATGAGCTAACAGAGAGGAAACAATGATTAGAGATAGAAAATCGGGCGTGTGAAAGGGAGAATGTTTGAATGGGAATGTGTGGGGATCGGCGGAGGTACACACTCTCTGAGTGTATATATGCCTCTAGTTATAATTGCTGACTCATTCTGTGCGTGGAAGAGGAGTGTTTCAGTGCCTCCATTATCATTTTAATTATCGGTAGCCCTTATCAAAACCTTCATATGAACCTTTCATATCAGAATAAAATATATCTATTCAACATAGCATTAAACGCAAGGTATATATAACACAAGGTAATTCTTTCAAAGTGAAACCTCTAAAATATTATTATTATTTGGGACGTATCAAAAAAGGCTTGTACTAAATTAATAAATTGTTGATGATGTTTGATTTTGTTTTGTTTAATATTGGTTGTGTTAAATTTTATATTTGTACGTGTAGTAAATACGTTATTTGATGTTTGGTAACACTCAAGAATAAATGTTGTACGAATGTACAAAAAAACAACAACATAGCATTAAACCCAAGGTATATACTCGTATAACACAAGGTAAATTCATTTCAAAGTGAAACCTCTAAAATATTATTATTATTGGGAAGTATCAAAAAGGCTTACTAAATATTTTTGTAGGCAGGAAGCCACATAATACAAACTGCATTCTCCCGCTTGCCAGTGACGTTATTAAAACTGCCTGTAAGCAAAAAATAGGCTCTATATGTATCTTGTTTTTCAATATGCCATTGTAGTTGTTGAGTAAAGATGCCTAAATAATAAATAAATTATTAATGACATTAAACATCTATTTGTCTACATTTTATACTACAATTATTATAACTTAAATGCATGCTTAATATATTAATTAGTATTCTTTGTATTTCTCATCCAAAGGATCAAATGTCTGGACCAATATTTTAAGGTATGTATCTTCATTATTTGGTTAAAAAAGTAGTCATATACAGTAGGTTTATTTTCTCCAATATACATGTATATATATATTAATATAATATATATCAGGAAACTTAATATATATATATCAGGAAACTTAATATATATTTTCGTTCCTTCGATATTCTGAAGTGACGACGTGTTTTTAGAAAATAATTTCCAAAAAAATAAGTGACGACGTTTTTTTTTAGAAAAAAATCTCCAAAAAAGTGATGTCTTTTTTTAGAAAATAGTATTTCGAAAATTCCTTTCTAAAAAAAACGTTCTCACTTTTTGAGAAATTCTTTTAAAAAAAAATATGAATGACAAATGAAAGAAAATATTGAAGTCCCAGCTCGATGTCTAAAAAAACCGGGACACCGGCCGGGCCGGGACGCTCAAAAAACAGCCGGGCCGGGTACCCGGTCGTTTCTTGAGATATATATATATATATACAGGTGGGGCAAACTAACTTCCTTTTTAAAAATTTTGGCATTTGGTGTGTAGTTGTAGTGGAGAAGTGAGCGTGGGCTCATTTCAAAGAGGCAGGCGTAAAGTTTTCTTGGAAATACAGTCAGTCACTATCATGCGTTGGAGCAGAGAGGAGCGTGCGTTTGCCGTGGAGGCGTATTTTTCCAACCATCAGTCTGTGATTGCAACCCAGCGCTCTTTTCGCACTCATTTTAATGTTGCACCAGGAGGCCCTGTCCGGACGGAAGTCAATCATTGCATGGGTCAAAACGTTCTGACAAACTGGGAGTACAACACAACAAAGAATTCGTATAGCTAGGCGCGTCAGAACATCTGAAAACATCGAGGCTGTGAGGACTTCAATTTTGCAATCTCCACAACGTTCTGCCCACAACATGCATCGCTCTTGCACTATCAGCTCGCTCAGTGAGGCGAATTCTCCATGAAGATCTTAAATTCCACCCATACAAGATAACAATTGTTCAGGAACTCAAGGGCTTCAATGAATGTTTTGCGAGAACACTTTCCAGGGCGCCTGATTTCAAGAAGAGGCGATTGGAATGGCCAGCCCGTTCTCCCGACTTATCCCCTTGTGATTTTTTTTTGTGGGGTTACTTGATATCCCGAGTTTATGTCAACCGCCCAACAAACCTGGCAGATTTGAAGGCCAATATCAGAGAGGAAATAACCAATATACCCGCCGATACGCTGGCGAGGGTAATGGAAAGTACCAAAAATAGGTTTGTCCAGTGTATCGATTCTGGAGGATGTCATCTAAGTGGTGTGTTTTAAAAACTATGTAAAATAAAACTTTAAAGATGTGCTTTCATTATGAAACAAAAATAAAACCTTTGTGCTGAATTACACAGCTTGTTTTATTGCCTTTGGAAAAAATGAAATTAGTTTGCCCCACCCTGTAATATATATATGTATAATATATATTATATAATATATATATATATATATATATATATATATATATATTATATATATATATTGTCATTCATTTGCAATAATACGAATATACAACCATTATACTTCATTTCCAGAGTCGATTATCCTATTTCACTCCCGAGAAACCTGGTCGAGTGGACATGTTACATCCTCGCAGCCATTCTGGTATACGACTTTAACGACTGTGAAAGACTGACGGGCCTCCGATCAGGATGGCAGTGGCAAGTAAGTTGTTTTTCCCTTCATTTTTCAAGGCTTGATATTTTTATTAAAAAAACTCTTGTCAGATCGGAGCTGTCAACGTGACCTTGTCTGGCTCAATCTCCTATCTAACGTAAGGAAAGTCCACTCCTGGGGATCTACGTTGTGATGTTTACAGATGTTCTGAAGACGTTTCTGAAGTTCTCAACGATCTGTGGGTTGTTTATCATCGCGTTTTCCCTTGGCTTTAAGACGCTTCTTGGAGAGCAAGTGAGTTGTTGATTTAATTAATGTGTTATTTGTTATGATAAAGTAGTTTGGCAGACTCAGGAAAGAAGGATCATTATTAAAATTAATATTTACACATTTATCATCAATTAAATCCTCAGTCAAGGCTTCTTGTTAAAAATAAATTTTTAACTATACGAACTTTTATATAAATTTGTAATACCAATTCACTTTATCAAAGTCCCTCAAAGATGTTTTCCCTTGGTTTACCAAAACAACCTCATTTTAAACACAAACAATATATAAACACTCAAAGCTCTTTGAAGATAAGTAGCTTTGGTAAAAATACGATAATAGAATGATATATATATATATATATAATTTCTAAATATTTAATACAAATTCATTTTAAGCAAATTATTTTTTTAAAATTTGTATGTCCTTAAAAATAATTTCAATTCGATCAAGTTATTCTTTACTTGAAGTAAATTAGCCAGAAAAAACATTAATCATTGAAGTTTTTATATATGCAGATACACTTTAAAAAAATATACCACTTACAAATGTAGACAACTTTTATCATAGATAAGGTATTGAAACGGAATTTATTGGCAATTCAATAATATAACTGGTGGTTGATACATATATATTCCCACTTTTATTATTCAATACATTAATAAAAAGAGAACTGCCAAAAATATGTATTCGTCCTAACGTCTAAAATATTAGTCTTCATAGCGAGCCGTTTACAAAAAAAGAAATTATATAGTCGTCTATTCTTCGATCAATGACACTCTCTGCTGCCGCCCGGTACCCAGTATTGCACCCTCAAGATCCCTCCGGGGATTCGTTAGTCCATGCTGGGAACGTCATCCAATTTTATCCTTCAAAATCAAAGGAATATTTAAAAATTATGAAGACAAATATTTCAATATCGTATATCAAAATCAAAAGAATAATGTAAAATTATGAGAAATGTGAAATTTTTTAAACAATTACCTTCAAAATCACACGAATATTTTAAAATGACGAACAAAATATGAAAATATTATAAATAATTACTTTCAAAATCAACGAAGGTTTTAAAACTATGAAAAAATATTGATACTTTCAAATAGTTATCTTATATTTTTTGTTATACCTCTAGTTTAGATTTTTTTAGTATAAACCATAATGTTTAATTAATATAATATTTATTTAACATTAAATAAAAATTGTTATAGAAATGTATATATTACACTATGAAACAGGATTTTGCTCCCGGGCTGAAATCCTAATTTGAATCCCATTTCAAATTGCCATTAAAATATCGGCCGAAAAAAATTACCTTTTTGAAAATCAGGATTTTCATCATTTTCAATGTTTCACTACCAGTTTTCTTCTTGCAAAGTGAGAATAACCACTAATGTAAGGAGCAAAATAAATAAACAAACAAAGACCTTAATTTCTACATATGTAATGTTATCTAAGAAATAAAAGATGAAAATATTAATGGAACATCAAAGTCCTTTCAAACGGATGTGGAGAGCATTTCATCAATTACTTGAATTAAACCTTCTTTGATAACAAGACCTACATTCAATCACGTGGGTGAAGCTATGGAAGGTAACGTCATCCTTCAGACTTACAGACACGAACACTGAGGTAAAATGCTTAATCCGGATTTTGTAATTGTGCTGTGACTTCATTGCCTCATTGCAGACGTCCCCCTATATTTGATGACATGACTAAGCGTTTTATCTATGGTTCTTGGTCTTAAATGATAATATGCCTACTCATTTACGATGTACCGATATAACCTTGAAGAATTAATGTAATTGTAGAACAAAAAAAACACCAGGTATGTTTACTCTATTTGTTTCTTCCTTTTAACCACCTTAAAGAGACTCTCGTGAAGGAATGGGAAAAAAATCAGAGAAAAACGGTGCGTGCAGCTTGCCAACAGGTCCGTGGACGTCTTGAGCTGTACTGCGTGAGAATGGCGGACATTTTGAAAAATTGTAAATAGTTGTTTGGTACGACCTTAAGATAGTTTCTACCAATTTCTGCAAATATTCAGAGAGAAATGTACTATTTAAGACTACATTTCTCTCTTCCCAGACTTATTAGCACCCTGTATATTCTAATACATTAAAGTTAATTAATAACGTATAATTAATGGGAAAAAATCTTATCAGCAGGAAATAGTTTGTACATATTATAATTTAGTATATTCCAAGTAAATTGAAACCTGTCCTAGTAGAAATGACAATCGTAATCCCTTTATAATCTAGTATTTTTTCTTTTTTTATTTATAGGTTTTATTTTATTTCATTGACAACATTATTTTTGTACATTTAATGATTGTAATAGCTCCAGGCATATTATATCTTTAGTAGAGTCAATGATTGTAGTGGATTTCAATTCCACTTCGAAAAATACAATATTCATGCTTATCAAAACAATAATGGATCTTAGATAAAAACTGCATACTCAAAGAAAAGAAAAATCAAAGACTTAATTATATATTGATGTCGGTAATCAACAAAATAAAATGACTTCCGGACTTTGAGTAAACATTTAGTATTGATTATTTAAAAATAATCCAGAAATAAGTGTACAGTGACATTTGCCTATTACATGGAGAGTCTCCTTTAAAAATGGAATGCACAGCTCAGTGCATTTGAGCGTGTTCTCTATTTCAACTTTGAGGGTGCAGGTCGAATCCCGAGAGGGATGGTCTTTTAGGTCTACCTCTCTGATAAGATTCAAGGTTCGATAGACTAATTTACACGCAATAATGCTTATTTTTATCCAGTTGGAGCTGCAACCGATCGGATCATATAAACAAAAATACTCTTATAAAATTATGTCACTTGATATTATATATTTTGAAATTTCTCCTTAAATATTTAGGATTTGGACTTAACACAGTGAATTCTATAGAGATACAAGACTTTCATTTAACTTTAAGAATTAGTATATTTCGTCAATAAAGCGACCTAAGATGGCTGCCATCAGTTGACGAGTCGAGTATTTTTCTTTTTTTGCTTGAGTTTACTTTACATTCAGTCATTTATTTCTATGTTGATGGATAAATGTAAGCAATAATCTACTTCAAAGGGAGTTCGAAGGCTCAGATGAAGGAGGCGTGACTCTCAATGTTGAGAGCGCAGGTTCGAATCCCCGAGAGGAAAGTCACTTTTACTCAAATAAAGATATCGTATCCAGTCTAATGGATTGTGTATCCAGCCAGAATAGGGAGAAATAAAAAACTACTTCATCTTCGCACAAAGAGGAATAACCCATGATTAAAGTATACACTTCGAATTTCCTTTATGACGTTTTAATGAAAAATTATTTGACAACTTTATTCTTTAAAAAAACCTTGTAGTTCTAATAATATCCCTTCTTATCATTCAGGAGAACTTCATGACGATCTCCAAGTCCATGATGAAGACCATTGTCATGATGATTGGTGAGTTCGAGTACGACGAGATCTTTTACGACAACATTCGCCAACCAACGGTCATTAATTCCCTAACATCCTCCCTTACAACATCCTCACCCAGGGATTCTTCCTCGTGTTTCCTCATTGTAATGCCCATTATCATCATGAATCTCCTCGTGGGACTCGCTGTGGACGACATCAAGGCCGTACAAGACAACGCAGTTCTTCAAGGCTGGCCATGCAGGTAG
>CP045910.1:7490359-7507782 GCA_013387185.1 Caligus rogercresseyi | reverse complement strand
TTATATATTATATATATAATACAGAGTGGTACAGCAAAAATTAGAATGGACTTTTAAAGGCCCTAGCTCCATTGTTATTTGTTGTATGATCTTGAGCTTGGTGCCATTCGAAAGAATAAACAAAATCCTACAAACTGGTATCTGTTGTGTTTTTGTATAACCAAAAATGTCTGAACAAGAGATGAAAAGGCCAAAGGGTGATTGATCTCCTCTGCGCCCAAGTCGACCGAAGGTGATCACGACCCAGATCAAGGTATCCTTGGCCACGGTCTACAACATCAGGAAGGCCATGGAGGACAGGATCCGATCTCAGAAGCCTGGGACTGGGGGACACAACAAAAAACGAAGTGGTGAGTTCCTGAACTCCTGCAGGAGATCATAAAGAAGGACCCCACCAAGTCCATGAGGAAGATGGCCGCCGAGAGAAAACGTTGCTCTCATCACCGTCACCAGGGCCGTCCATGAGGTCTTGGGCCTCAAGAGCTTCGTCAGGACACCAAGACATCTGTTGGCGGCCACTATGAAGGCCAGAAGGTTAGAGAGAGTCCAAAAAAGTCCTCAACTTCTTCAAGCACAACGGCGACACGGTCAAGATCTACTCCGACAAGAAGATCTTCACAGTGGACGCAGTGCTGAACAGAAGAAATGATCGATTCTTGGCAGAAACAAGAGGTCAGGTGGAGGGGTATTACAGGACCAAACATCCAGCCCAAGTCATGATCCTGGGTATCGTGGCCTCCGACGGCAACAAGATGCCCCCACACTTCTTCAGGCCCAATGAGAAGGTCAACTCTGATGTCTACTATAAGGTCCTTAGGTACAAGGTCTTGCCATAGCTAAAGAGCACATTCCCAATGAACAATTATGTTTCACCCAGGACGGAGCCCGGCTCACACGTTCAAGAAGGTTCAGGAGTTCTGCAAGGGGAACATGGCCTCTTCTGGCCGGCGGACTTCTGGCCCTCCTCATCGCCGGATTTGAACCCTCTAGACTTTGCTGTCTGGGGCTTCCTGGAGGGCAAGACCAACAAAACCTCACACACCAGTTTCGAGGCCCTGAAGGCCACCATCACCAAGGAGTGGGACAACATATCGGAGGACTTCATCAAGACCAGCTGTGCCTCCATTCGTCACGTATTGAAGCCATCACCAGGAATAATGGAGGACACATTAAATAAAAATTGTAACTTACTGTATCCTTAACATATTTGTTTCAGGAATTTACCATTAAAATGGCTCTAAAATAAATTTCCAGCCTTCAAATGGCCTTTGTCATTTTCTAATATTATATATATATATATATAAATGTCGTGACTAGAGCTGGAAGAAATGGGTATAATACGGGTCAAAGTTTATGTGATAAACTCATAGACAAATATATGTTATAGAATCGTTATATCATGTCCTCATAAAGAATATAGATCGTCAATTAAGAGTATTAGTCTTGTATTAGTCTCTAAACAAAAAAAACAAGGTTAAAAAGATAAAAAGGTGAAAGGGAAATTTTTAAACCTGTATATATATATATATATAGATATATAATATATATATATATATATATTATATATATATATATATATAACATATATCCTCGCATTTTAATGTAAATTTTAAAAAACTTGGAAAACAAATATCAGAAAGACATTAAGACTGCATATTTAAAAATATTTGTATTCTACGTATATGACATTTAAAAAGAGAAATGATCTCAAGGGTTTCAAAAATTAGTTTGAATTTTATCAACAACATACAATATGTCAACTTCATGCCTTGATAGCGATTTTTTAAAGAAAAATTTATGTGCATTCTTAAGAAAAAATATTTTTTTTTTAAAACTTTCTATGTAAACTATATTTTTTTCCTCATCCTTAAATATAGGTCACTCTAACCTGGACGTGGAGAAGCTGCTTCCGGACTTTCTAAGGAAGCAATTTCCTATAAACATGAGGTTCTTTTTCCAATAGACGATCTCAAGGCTGGGGGGATCCAACACTCACACGAATCACACAGGCCTCATGGCTGGGCATAGAATCGTAAGCTAATTATAGTCATATTGATGTTTGAAAAACGCCCAGAGCATCTTGTTTTTAAAATTTGCTAATACCAGAAGTAAGTATCTACTATACATAGATCTTATTTGGACAACCGAATACCCCAACAGATTATAGGTGACCGATATATAGGTATTGAGTCGGTATATCGTAGGAAAAGTACATTTTTTTAAACCGTAAGTCTCGCCAATTTTTTGCACCTATAGAAGAAAAATATTTGATTAAATCTCTGACTTTTCAAATCGATGGTATTGTAATAAAAACTTACACGTTGGTTACATCCAGCTCAGTAACAGAGGGTTGACACTATCAAAGTGTCAATAGTTGTCTATTTACAAAAGTGTCTTGTGCATAAACATGCTTTTTCATTGCGATTAAAATAGACAACAGATATAGATAAATTGACATTGAAGAATACTTCTCATAATAATCATGTATTCCTATGAATCTATTAAAGCTAACTTTCATACAACCAAAGATATGTAGAAATTAAAGTTGCTGGAATTTCCGGGAATATCTACTTTTGCACAATATTCCCTTGGCACCATATCAGTTGGAAAAGTTGATAATATTCACCTAAGTGTTCAGGAAAAGGCTGAACAAACAAATATATCATTTTTATTATTATATTTTTCCGGGAAACAACCACCAACTCCTCAAAAATATTAACCCAAAGTTCTTTAAAAAAAAATAATTATACAAATCCAACGTTTATTTGCATAAATTAATTTTTGGGAAGTACCAAATAGTCCATACAAAAATCGACATAAACGTTTTGGCGAATTAAATAAACATGGCGATGACGAATTATCCGGAAGTTTACAACCCCACTAAAACCCCACTCCATAGCTTTTAAAACGATTCACTAAAAATGTCTTCAAGATCTAATGACCGTTCAAGAGACATGGAAACGAACGAACGGATTTTTGTATTAGTATAGATAACATGATCACAAATATCGATTCTCCAATCGTTTGTGGGTAAAGTATTCACAAACCCGTCTGATTTTCTTCTCCTGTCGACCGATCCTTAACCCAGGGGACTCAAGTCTAACATCATTGAATATATAATCTTAGAAAGTCTCTACAGACTTCAGCCGCGGAAACCAGGTGGACGTTACATCCACAAAGTCGATATCAAATATTATATAGATTAATTTATACATACAAACAATGAATAAAATAAATATATGTATAGGTAAAGTGAAATTTACAATCAAAAACAATCATCTTTTTGTTTTACATTATTGATCCACAGACAATTTGTACTAAATCTAAATTTGTAGTAGTTGTAAGAAATTCTAAAAAATATGACGATCATAGAAGTTCCGGGATTGTAAAAAACCCTCCAGAATCCTCAAAATTATTCACTGAAAGTTTCTTTAAATTGAATAAATGGTTTGAGCGATATAAGGAATTGAACGAATGAAAAGGACTCTTAGTTTATTTGTATTAATAGTGTAGCTGTTATACAAACTAACGTTAATCCTTAATTAATAAAGACTCCATCAGTTAAATAGCCGTATTTTGCAGGTGTTAAACAATTGGTATACCCACCTACTATTTTTTCATTTTCTAGTCGGACATAGAACGCCTCACTGTCAAACAGGAGGAGCTTATGAGCAAGTTCAAAGTTATGAAGGATCAGTTCAAGAAGATCTATGAGGAAATCACTCAACTTCGTCAAGGGTTTAAGCCCTATCTCAATAGCAAATCCGAAAACAAACCCACGGCAACCAAGGAAAATGTTGTGATCGAAATTGACCGGAACTGATTTTTAAAAGAAAATAGTTGTTAATTGTATTGTATTTGTTTTATTTTGATGTATGCATGTGATGAATTATATTTGTCTATTTGTTGTCTTTGTAAAATACGATGTTTTAAAGAAAATTATTTTAGTAACAGTGACAAATAATTTCCCTATCATAATTTAAAAGAAATATAAAATATTTGGACTTTGAGGTTGTGGAAAAAAAAAATGAATATTCCGATTTTTAGGGTTGGTATGTGGAAGGAAGTTAACAAGTTTATAAAAAAAGGAATGGAACAACCACTGACTTAACTAATACCTGGATACTCAAAACACAGATAAAAATTGGCTTACTTCCTTTGATGATTTCTATTTCTATATATTGCTGATCCATTTGATGTGATAATTAATAGATAAATATCAAATATGCCAATCGACTCTGAATTTTTAGAAATGCGGTAATAGTGTGATAAAGTAACTTTAATAACATAATAAGGGAGACGGATATATATATAATAGATATATGTATATATTATATCTATATATATATATATATATATATATATATATATATATATATATATATATATATAATATATATATATAATATGTAGTATAGGATAGGGCAGTCGGTACGCAGAGGTTGGGTAAATTTTATATCTACAAAGTCCATATTGCATGTCTGGGATATTATTTTAAGTAGTAATGAGTATGTTTCATTGATTCCCATTTTGCGTTTATGATTTTTTTTATGGTTAAAATGTTTATTATTAGCTAAAATCCATACAGTGTAAAAATATAAGAATACACTAGAAAGTAGGAGATAAAAAACATATTTTAAGAAAGTTACGTTAAAAAAAAAACATAAATGACATTATAATTCAAAATAACTGTCTAAAGATAAAACCATAATATAAAATGACTTATTAAAAATTATTTCTTATTCAATATAAAACGTTGATGTCGTCTTATTGTCGATTGATGAGTTTGAGGTATTCGAGAGAATTTGAAGGAATAAACTTAATCAAATCTCCGGCCCATGTCCATGACGTCGCAGATGAATTGGGAATTTTTATTGAGAGGTCTGAATAACGAGCCGCTGCCCCAATCATAATTGCTCTAAGGTCTTCGATTCGAATATAAGAGTAGTTTGTCAGTCTCTTCGCAACTAATGATTTCATGTTGAGCAGTGCAAATTCAACAGCCTTTGATGAGGAGAGATCTTCCTTCTTCTTCTGAATGCTCCAAAAAGAATTGTAGCTCTAACCACGTTCGAATTTAAGTCCATATTACCACAAACGTTTAGATGAGTAAAGTGCTTGATCGTCTTCAGTAGAGACAATCCACGAAGGTGTGTAATGTATTATTAAATAAAAAACCGCAGTTATTGCAAGGATAATAAAATTTGATGAGGTCTGCTGAGATTTGGAATTGAGCCGTGAATTTGGACCCGTCAGCGATTCCACAGGTTGAATTAAAAATTTTTTTCCCATGACGGAGGAAGACTTAAAAGATTTAAAAACTTTCCCGCTATTATGCGTACTTCATTCAATGTTTGCTTGTCAAATACTAGTTTTGAAAACCACGTCAAAGAAGGGCATAAGATTTTTACAGATCTCTGAAGTGGAAACCGAAACCTTCCTCCGCCAAGAGTGGAATCCGATCTCAGGTCATGAAAAGTAAAAATTCCATTAACGGTTTCAGAGCGTTTCTTCTAAACGAGAGGGGTCACCAAACCTATTAATAAAAGGTTTGACATTTCTGTTTTGGTGTATTATGTCTACCGAAGTGTCAGATTGGTAGACAGGTTTGGCTTTCCATAAAATTCTTTGCATCGACGCAAGAAGAGGAGATAATTCTTCAAGTTTTTGATTTGTTAAAAGCGTACCATATGCCACCAGTATAGTATTCGGATGACGTATAAACAAGTCGCCATTCTTTATTTGGATAAGCACCCAAATCCTCTTTTATTTTTTTATAGCACTTTGAAAGTATAGAAGCGAGTAGACATAATCCACCACCCATCCTATTCTTAGTTCGCTTGAGAGAAGGGATATATTTCTGTGGAGAGGCGTTGCAGGCAAGCATCTTCTTCGGCTATTAAAGACTCAGCCAAGGAGGGAATTGAAGTTGCTTTATAAAGAACAAGAGGAATTGTACGACTATTATAAGATCGATGTGTTTTTGTAAAGAAAACTGTGCCATTGTTGTATCTGTTTATAAATAATTACATTCAACTTTGTCCAGTCATTTTGCGATGCTCCTTCTTTTGTCCATTCTATCCCTAGAACATTAACTGATTTATCAACTTTACATCCACCGATAGTATTGTGCTGTTCGGGAGAGCAGGATCCCAAGGGTAATATGGCTGTTTTTAGCATGGCTTATGGTTTAGGCCTGATTTAATGGAGAACTTTTTAAAAGCAGACAATAAACATTAAATCGGTTGTAGGAACATTGCCCGAAAGAAATTGCCTGAAGGAGGAAATTGCCCGAAGGAAAATTGCCCGTAGAAAAAATTGCCCGAGTATATATAAATTGTTTTAAACCAAGCTCTATTTCTATTGATTATGAAATGCTTTCATTAATAGTTTACCAGATGTATTTCCGGAACTTCACTTCATGGTTGCTTTTTTCAATTATTACAGAGTTTATATTATAATACCAAAAAAAATTAACTTGGATAAAAAATCGGTACCATTCGGAAGGAGACTTTAGTCTTCAAATTAAAATGTTTTCTTCTCTTGCTTTGTACCTCTAGACAATGTTGTTGAAGTTTTTGAAGAACTCACAGAAAATGAATCTATTCCAATATATTTTTTTTCGTATTTTGAGTCCATTATATTGGAATTCTAAGAGTAGGAATTAATAATAGGAGAGAGCATCCACCAAGATACCCAATTCATATGTGGAATGTCTATTAAAGAGTATTATCTGGAGAACCCAGAACAAACAACTGTGTAGAAGGATACCACAATAAATAAAACCATTGGATGTAATCATCCAAATATCTGGAACTGATAGCGACTCTACAAAAAGAAGAGACAATGTTTAGGTCTAAATTGTTCAAATTCGTAGAGGTGATCTTTTCCCGAAAAATAAAAAGTATGCACAAATAAAATTCTCGTATATTAAACATTGTTAACAATTATTACAGTATTGATGACAA
This sequence comes from Caligus rogercresseyi, assembly GCA_013387185.1. Taxonomy (NCBI): domain Eukaryota; kingdom Metazoa; phylum Arthropoda; class Copepoda; order Siphonostomatoida; family Caligidae; genus Caligus; species Caligus rogercresseyi. The sequence goes on along the minus strand of CP045910.1, from coordinate 7,500,814 downwards.
AAAGATAATTTGAAGTCTCTGGCCTATACTTTCAACTGTTTTAGACATATGTATATTATATTTTACGATTATAGAATATTGTACTTTTTGAAGAGTTGAGAAAATAAACCATTTGTTATAATATAAAACTGCTTAATTTCTTACATTAAAAATATAGTTTTCCAAATTGAATCACCTCAGGTAACTATTGTATTGCAAAACTAGCTACTTTGGGAATAATAATTCTTTGGGTTTTAAAACAATATATATATATTCGGGTTCTAAGGGAACTAATATAAGGCTTTGGCATTTTGGGATTAAAAAATACTAAAAAATCGAACAATTTTCCTTTCGGGCAATTTTCCGTTCGGTAATTGTTTTTCTTTCGGGCAATTTTCCGCCTACCCTTAATTCGACTAATAAGTTGACTTTCAGAAGTAGCTTGGACCATTAACGTGATATCATCTGCGTAGAGATCTATTAAATGTTTTCCTTCATTGAAGGAGATTCCAAACCCATTATATTTTCTGTTAGGGTTCGTGTAAGTTCATCTATTGCAGCGATGAAAAGAGGAGGGCTACAGGACACCCTGTCTGCAACTTTTCTTGCGTAAACTGGGGTACTGTATTTGCCATCCAAAGAGATAATCGAAGAGCCGTTAACTAACAGAGCTCTTATAGGGTTAAATAACGTTTAGGTAAAAGTCTTTTTATCGATTTTAAAATGTGATTATGATAAACCGAATCAAAACCTTACTGAAATCAACAGCTATCAATGCACCAAATTTATTACTTTTGTGAAGTGATTCCATAGCTGCATTAATGTTTCGTGATATAGGTCTGTTATTTTCCTCTTTTTGAGGAAACCCTTCTGTTCATCCTTTATGGTTATATTTAAATTGGCTCAATTTGCTGGGCTAAACGCCCGATATGAATTCTATAGCTTCATTTAAAACAGTGATAGGCCCCCAATGATTTAAATCGGTCCCATGTCCTTTCTTCGAAATAAGCACAATTCTTCCTTTAGAGAGAGATCGCGGCATCGTTCCCCATTTTCCTTTTGTTCACCAATAGCAAACAGATAAGGAGCCATTTTCTTAGGAAGAAGAGAGAATGTACGCCCTCCTAATCCATCGGACCCGATGATTTTTTATCCTTGAAGTCATATTGTATATATTTTTCAATATTCTGAATAGTAAATACACCAGATATTGACCGTTTTTTTTTATTTAGGGAGATTTGATCTTTGTCCACCTAAAATATCAGAAAATCTCCTATGAAAATAGTTTAATATTTAGAGGATTTGGAGATAGTTTTTTATCAACACGTCCTTCCGGTCAGGAACTCTCTGGTAATGGTTGCAGTGTGGGGACGTGCATTGTCCCTACATGAGGAGACAATCTTTCAGCCGGATCTTGTCCTTTTTCAGGCTGAGAAAGCGCTTCCCAGTCGTCCTCAGGTACTCTATCATGGTGTTCCGGTCGGCTGTGGTCCCGGCAGGTAGTGCAGTGATCGATACCCGCCTCGGCTTGCAGGTGACCCCCATCAGAATCATCGTCTTCCTCACTGTCTGTTTCACACGGGGGTCGAGAACCGGGCCCCCGTTGGCTCCATCCAGACTTGCCTCCGCTCCGCCGAATCCCAGTAGAACCAGGACTCGTCCTGGACTAACAGATGAGACCCCAGAAAGTCCTCCCCGTGGTCCTGGAACAGCTTCATGAGGTCCTGACAGCACTTCACTCGCTGCGTCTTGTTGGCTTCAGAGAGCTGGTGAGGTACGAGCACGCTGAGGAGGTTTCGGAGTCCTAGATCCTCTGTCAGAAGCCTGAAAAATATGTAGATGGTAGGGACACCTCTGCAGCAACTTGTCGAGTGGTCATCCGGGGGTTATCCTCGATCAGGCGCTTCACACGGGCCACATTCTCCTCTGTCCTCGTCTCCCGGGGACGTCCAGGACGGGTCTTCTTCTCCAGGGCAAAAACACCCTTATCGAACTCAGTGTGCCATCTCTGGAGGGTGAAAGGCCAGGCAGGAGTCAGGGAAGGTAGAGAGCAGGTCCCTGTGGATCTCGTTGACTGTCCTGGCGAGCTTGATCCGGATCAAGAAATAGGAGCGAAAGTCGGGTGTCTCCATTTTCAGTGGCGAGTAGAATGAATGATAGAAATGGCGCGATTACTCACCTTATATACTAACCTGAGTGGCGCCATACAGTATGTTCCCATGCAAAAATATGCGATAAGAACGCCCCGTTGAAATTTTTGAGATAGCGTGTTGAACTTTTCAAGATAGCTAACCTACCTAATTATTTATGGAACAACCTAATATTTCTCGAAAGGTTATAACTTAATTTATTATTAAATTCATTCTGATCATATATCCATTTCGGAACCCTAAATTGGGATTTTTTAGGCAGGTAGTGTAGGTAATATCAATGATTTATGGTCAGAAGAGGGTTATATAAATATTTTCTTTATTTTGTTGGATTTCATGAATGTGAGAATTCAGCGTATTTCCTCCTCCACTTGAATGACTTCATATGACTCATTTGAGAGGGCAAGCACCGTTTGATGAAAGGTCTGCACTCTGGTCCTCTTCTGTACAGATCCATTTATGTTCTTCCATTGATAGAGACTTCTTCAATTGCCAAATAATCATTCCTTATCTTTTCAGCTTCTTGTATATCCTTTCGATTTTTCTCATCATTATTAGAAGATCGAGATGGATCTATTTCTATTTGTTTCTCACTTGCTCTCTCATTGTTCTTTTTTTAAATGGAAGTACTTTTTTAAGTTAGTCCAAAAATCAATCCATTTTACAGAGTGATTGGGACTATCCTTATTAAAGTTTTTTCCACTTATTTCTATATTTCACTTTTTCTATACGCATATAAAATATATTTTGAAAATACTAATAGGTTCGAATCAACTGGAACTATAAAACTTAAACCTGCGCCGTTTTCTGATGTTTTTTTTTCAGGACAGTTTAAAGACATGATTTACAATAATAAAAGGGAGTGAGTTGACGCAGGCTAAGAACAATAATAAAAACGAGCACGTGAGGTTGTATCTGGGTTGTATCCAAAGGGATTAAAGGAGTAACACCTTCGGTTATCTTGTCTAAAACTGCTCTGTATTTCGTAAGAGGTATTTCTTTTATACCTCTTTTTATAATATAAGTATTATTTTACAAGTGTTTACTAAATATAATCCATTATTAAGGCACATATATGTAGGAGCAGAGAGAAGGACTCTGCTACAGTGCTCCCCCACAGTGACGAGTTAGGAGGAACGATCCAAATAAGAAAGAGGAAAAGAGAACTCCTTACTTCACGCCAGGGTGACGGATATCTTGTAGCCAGGCCCGGTGGGATGGGGGGGGCTGAGGGGGGCCAGGCTCGCCCACCGAGTGTCGTAGGCCCACTCACGCAAAATTTATAGGATTTTTTTGTAGGAAATTATTTCTAAAAAAAACGTTATCACTTTTTTTGGAGATTCTTTTCTAAAAAAACGTCATCACTATTTTTTGGAGATTCTTTTCTTAAAAAAAGTCATCACCATTTTGGAGATTCTTTTCTATAAAAAAACGTCATCACTTTTTTTTGGGATTCTTTTCTGAAAAATAAACGCCATCACTTGTAAATTATTTTCTAAAAAACGTCATCTCTACGTCATCACCTTTTTGGAAATTATTTTCTCAAAAAACGTCATCACTTTTTTTTGACAATTCCATAAGTTTTCAATGTTATTTTTTAAATATTTCAACGCTGAACGCAAAAACATTGAACGGAACGCTATTTTTTAACGCTGAACACAAAAAGCTGAACGCTCACAAGCCTGGCCAATTGTGCCCCCCCATACAACTGTAGGCCCCCCCCAAAAGCCTGAGCATGCTGCCGGGCCTGCTTGTAGCCCAATCCAGGCTAACAGGCAAGTAGGTGGGAGTTCAGGGTTCGTTGAGGTTGCTATGAGGAAATATTATCCTACTGGCGAGTAGTTCTCGAGCCGTTGCACTCGGAGGTGTCTCGACGAGGCAGTGAAAATGTAGATATAGGAGTGAAGGTAAATTGTATATGTTGCGAGTAGTTCTCGAGCCGGTGTCTTTATGACTTTATTGTAGTTGTCGATCCGTAAGTTGTGAGTAGAGTAGGCGGCGTGGATCCGTGAACAGCGTTAAGTTGTGGACACGACTGCCATTCAGTGGGGAATGAAATCCCTGGATGTTTGGAAAAGGGGTTTTGCTGTTCATCATAATACGGGCGTTGAAGAGGGAGAGAAGGTGAAAGCGCGGATATAATTTGAAGGTTAGAGCACGGCGAGTGCTGTATTGTGTGAGCGCAGTGAGGCTATAGCTCATGGAGACGGCGAGGAGGCAGTGAGAAGGTATAGGCTCGAAGGCGGCTAGGATGCAGTGGGCTCAGAGGAGTTGGAGACATCGTGGAGACGGTGGAAAGGCTTGGGCTCGAAGACGGCGAAGGGGCGAAGTAAGGAGGATCGACTCAAACCGCAGGAATCACTGCACCCCAACTGCAAGCCGATTAAATACACCGGAGCCTAAGTGTTGCCAGGGAAGTTGGTAAAGACCTCGTACGTCTTCCAGCAAGATGGGACATTGAAGGATGCAATGCAACTGGTGTCTTGGTTCTCGGTCATTGTGAAGATGATGGTGTTGTAAAGATGAAGACGGCGAAGTTACAGGTTTGAGAAGACGAGGACGGTGAGGTTCCAGTAGTAAGAAGATAGAAAACGGCAAGTCTCCAGAAATGTGAAGAGGATGGCGAGGCTCAGGAGTATGGAGAGGACGGTGGAAGTCAAGGGACGAGGAGGACGCCGGAGATCCGGAGGTATTATAACCTTGATTCTAGTAAGCCAACTTTAGATAAATGGAGCCGAAGCGCCTCTTACTAATAGTCAGGGGTCACCATTGTCCTCTCCAGGAATATGGAGAGGACGGGATCACGTCGGGGTCACCAATGTAACCAAAGGGATTAAAGGACTAACACCTTCGGTTTTCTTGTCTTAAACTGCTCTGTATTTCGTAAGAGGTATTTCTTTTGGTTGTATTACAAAACGTTGACCTTACAAAACGTCGACCTTACAAAACGTCGAACTTACAAACGTCGACCTTACAAAACGTCGAACTTACAAAACGTCGACCTTACAAACTTCAACCTTACAAAATGTCGAACTTACAAAACGTCGAACATTCCTCAGTTCAGGGTCCCCCAGATAATCCCGAATAACTGTCTGATTTATGTTTCATTTTTTTGTATTCTACAAAATGATATTTCAAACCCCACTGTCACTTTTTTGTTTGCCTTCAAGAGTCACTTCTATTAGAGGAACAGACCTCATCGACTCTTGATCCGTTGTAATTGTATTTAAATCGTCAAAAAAAAACAATATATTATTTATATATATCATATTTATTCTTAAATTTTCTATTACAAACATGGAGTAATCTTTAAAAAGTCGAGAAAAAAAGTTTGGTTATTTTCTGTTTAACACTACGAAAATGCACTATATCATAAATTATTAGCAATACGATCAAGATATTCAAATGAGTCCAATCATTATAAGTATTCAATATAGTTTTTAATCTTTTATTAAGGTCTTCATATTTTTTGGTCCTTCTATCTAAATCAAAGCCGCTTTGAATTTGTGGAATAAAATTTCTGTTGAAGCTTGTTCAAGTCGAATGATGTAAATAAGTTTGTGCAAAGTTGGATTATTGTCTTAAGTCGCATATGAAAAGCATTGTGCCATCCCTCTACAGAATTGTTTGTTCTTGGAAAATAGTTTTCCACCCTGTCAAAAACATTCCATAAATTGATGTCAAATATCGGTCGACGCCTCCTTCCCCTTTGTACTATTCCAATCCATGTTGTTTCAAAATATTGTAGAAAGTCACCGAGAATGTCATCCGTTTCTTTATCGATAGAGTTTAATAGGAGATGGAAAACATCTTTGACTTTATCAGGGGGAACAAAAGCAAGAGCTTGAAACTTTTTGATGGTAAATTGATTACCATCGTTTCTAGTACCAATTCTAGAGTCCAATACTCTGAAGTTTTCTCCATAAACATTGCCCGAAATGAAAAAAAAACATCCAAAAAATGTTGTCTCTGGAAACACGCTTCTAATAGCATTTATTGTTGCTCTTTCAAAGTCGACCGTGATTGAGAGTGGATTTACTTCTTGATTTTTGATGTAGTTGAAGATGGTCGAATAGGTTTCTTCGTTCTTTTTATTCGTCAAACAATAAACCAAAGGTAGAGTTTTGTTCATACCGACAAGGGAGTGAATTGTATAGAGCTGCTTTCCAGTCGGAGCCGAATCAAATGTCCCATCCCAAAACCACCTCTTATAGGCATTTAATGTGTTTAAATTGTTCTTTGTTGAGTAAATTGCAATGTATTCAGTCTCTAGCATCAGAAACTCCTCACCTCCGATGGTCATGTTCAAATTTTCGGTGGATAAGGTAGATGGGTGAGCTCTTCTTACAGTTTGATTCAACGATTCTCGTTTCGGTAATTTTGAAAAATATTAGTAGATGCTTTGCTTAAAAAATCATTCACAAGGGTCGAAGGAGTCGTATGAGTGTTGAATGTCATTTCTTTAATCTTGGATTTAATCTTCTTAGCTTCCACTTCCAAGTGATCCGGTGGATGGGAATGATCGACGTTTTGTAAGTTCAACATTTTGTAAGGTCGACGTTTTGTAAGTTCGACGTTTTGTAAGTTCGACGTTTTGTAAGTCGACGTTTTGTAAGTCGACGTTTTGTAAGTCGACGTTTGTAAGTCGACGTTTTGTAAGTCGACGTTTTGTAAGTACGTTTTAAGTCGTTTTGTAATACAACCTTTCTTTTATACCTCTTTTTTATAATATAAATATCTTTTTTTATAGTTTTTATTATATAATCCATTATAATATGTTTCGTATTTCAGAAATTGCAGAGGAGGAAATGGCAAGAAAAGTTATGTTGGAATCTAGTGCTGCAAAAAAAATTAGGCAAAACTATACTAACAAAGAAATATATGCACAAAAAGTTACAAAAATTATTGTTGGAAAAGATACAATAACAGACTCACAGTCTATTTTAAATATTTTCATAACCATTTTCAAGAAGTGGTTGGTGGAACTAAAGAAAATTTCCCACGAGCAAAAAAAAATAAGAAAAGCACTGTTTACTCACATAAAGTTATTTCTGACAATTTAACAAAATAATTCAAAATGATAAATCTTCTGGTCCGGACTGTATAAAAGGAAAAGTGTTTACTTTGTGTCTTGAAAAGGTCATACCTTACCTACTAAGCTTCGGATCATATATGGAAAGGAAGGCTTCCCTCATCTTTAACATGTGGACGGATATCCCTTATTCCAAAAAAAGGAAATGGAACTAAAATTCATTGGAGACCATTAACGATTTTAAATGAATCTTACAGAATTTTAGCTGGCGTTTTATCTAGACAAATAGAACCAATTTTAAACAAAAAGGTGGGACCAGAACAAAAAGGTTTTCTTAAGGGAAGAAACATTGCGGACATTTCTCGAAATATTCAAGCATGCATTGAATCCGTGAGAGAGAGGAAAACTTTTGGGGCATTGATTGCAGTCGATTTAAAAAACCATTTGACACGATTTCTCATACATTCATTTTAAAAGCTATTAAAAATATTTACCTCGTCGTTTTTTTAACCCTATACGATCACTTCTCTTTAATGGTACGTCTGTTGTGTCCATAAATGGAATAATAGTGAGTCCATCAGATTAGGGAGAAGTTGCAGACAAGGCTGCCCTGTTTCACCTCTTTTGTTTGTTACTGGAATGGATGTCATGTCTAGTATTTTACAACGAAAATATAATGGTTTTGGGATAAGACTTGGGACAAAAAACATATATTGGATCTATACACGGACGATTTGACCCTTTTTGTAGAAGCCCACTCAGAAGCTCAGTTGACTAAGCGAATTGATATACTCTCCTTTTTGAAAAAATTTGCTGTTAGGTCTGGGTTATATGTAAATGAAGAAAAAACTTCAATTGTTCCCTTAGGCCTATGGAAACCATCTAGTTCTGCTAATGTCGGAGGGTGTAAAATGAAAGACAGAGCTAATATATTGGGGATAGAATGGACCTCACACGGACCCGGCCCTTCCAATTGGTTGAATTTAACCATATGGCAAGGAAATACTGTTTCGAATGGAGGTCTCGCAATATTCTCGAGAGAATCAATATGTATAATAATATGCTTGTCTCTCGGGTAATTTTTGTGGCTACTGCAGTTCCTTCTGTAGCAGAAAAGGCCATAGCAGAAGAGGATGTCTGGTTAGGGATTTTGTTCCATGGTAGATATATCTCCGCAGTTAAAAGGCCTCGAAAGCAGTTAGGAGGAGGGATTTCACTCCTGGGAAATATTCTTCCAAAGATATATAGTAAAATTCTTGTGGATCTCAACCAGAATCCTTTTTGGAGTGGAGGAACTATATAACCCATTCTTCAATATATATTTTGCTCATGCTTGGATCGTTACTTTCCAACCCGACCATAAAGGAGAAGTCCTATGAATGGTCTGCAGTTCAAAGAGTTTTGTGGTCAGGGAATCCCATTTACGACTACAATAGTACAATTGATATTATAGTCCGAAACCGCCATAAGAGTCATTTTTTTGTTAATCTCCCTTGTCCTGAAGAACTTGAGTTTCTTGCTCTTTCTGAAAATTGCATTACTGTGCACGACCTAAAGCCAAAGTCCGTCTTCGATAGTGGGAGGTTCTTTTTTCCTCTGAGAAGAACAGCTAAAAGTCACTTACCACTCTTGCCATGGTATTTGAAATTCAAAGATAGGGATATAAACAATGAGGTTGCAAATAACCTCTGTGAAAAGTTTTTGCGACTCCTAAACCTTTCTTCTATTTGGAAGAATCGAATAATGCGTTCGACTTCTGGACATTTTTATGATAAGACTTTTACTGTTCAATTTCAGATCTCCAATGACCTAATCTTTTACAACCACCATTGTAAAGATTGCGGTGAGCTCTACCCCGAAACTCTACACACCTTCTTCGACTGTCCGGTTCTAAGTATTGTAAGGAATTTCTTACAATTAAACATAAAAGCCGCGTCTCCGACCGATCTAAGGGCAACAATGCTGTTCGGAGTCGATACCGACCAAAATATCGAAGCTGACGAAGTCAAATCCATAAATATTACTCTTCGAGGTATAAAAGCGTACATCGCCAGAGCATTAACGGATGGGACTCAATTAGAAACGTCAAGCATCCGAGCAATAATGATAGCTACATCAGCGAGATATTCGACATTCTCAGTCAAGATTCCGAAGATATTTGGACAGGAATGGGACTTCGCGGGAAATCTTATGAAATTTTTCCCTTCCAGTTCCGTGCGACATTTGAAAACATTGAACTTTATAATACAACAGTATGATAAATTCACCCCAAGGAACTTTTAAACCTCTTTTTACAGAATATGTTTTTATTATGTTAGATAATTGTTTTACTTTTATAGTCCACCCTGATATGAGGGGCTTGTTTTTTAAATAGTGTCTGCTTTTTAACCATTCAATCTCTTTGTTTTTTAAGTAAAGAGTAAATAAATATTTGGAGACTTATTAGAAAGACTGGTTTATATGTGTATATTATATGTGTGTATATATACATTAATTTATTTTTTTAAACATTAGTGTGCAAAACCATTTCCTTGAGTTAATTTTCCCCTAGTGAAATTTAAAAGAAAAGTTGTTTATCCCACCCTTTGTCTCAAATTATATTATAGTGTATCGTTGATGTTTTTATAATTGAGTTGATAGGTCTTTAAGGGGCATTTAATTTTTATTTCAATGTTAGGTTATTTTTTTCATAATACAATTTGTCCTTTGAACGTTTAAAATAATTTATATATATATATATATATATATATATCTTTGTATATAATTTATGAAATAAATAAAGACTTTGCTTTTGAGGAACAAACAAATAATCCTTATATTTAGGCACATATAGAAGCAGAGAGAAGGACTCTGCTACAAGGTAAACATAAACAAAAGAGAGTTATTTAAAACAAAGATTTGTGAGAATCATAAAACCATCCAACACGATAGGGTAAATTAATATTCGCTTCGGGTTATGCTCGTGGTCAAGGGAATCCATCCCTCACCTCCATCATTCGGTCCACCATCCCTGAGAAGAACCTGAGTGAAGGAAGAATCCCCGTTTGCCTTGATACATAGATCTAGGACATTGTGCACGAAATGATATTTTCCACTTTGTAATGGTCCTTTGATTCTGGGCGAAGCCTGTCGGACTTGGATAAGAAATTCCGTAAGTGTTTTGGATTTGTCCTCCACATGTTGTCTAATTTGTTTATTTTTTGGCACTCGTAAAAAAGGTGGAATGATGAATTCGGAGATGCTTCCGCAATACGAACAGGTCCTTTCTCTTCTTGTGTTTTGAATTGTTGGTAA
>CP045910.1:7468631-7490259 GCA_013387185.1 Caligus rogercresseyi | reverse complement strand
AAAATCATTTTTACAACTCTTCTAACTTTCCTTTATGTGATTGTTTTAATATTACTGATTGACTTTTACAATTTGTATCATATTTACACTAGTAATGTTATTTATATTTTGTTTATATTATCAAGTGTAATTTACTTGAACCAATAACGTTAGTCCAAAAATAATAGAAAGGCTTTATCCTCGCTTTTTAATAAATTATTATATGTTTTTGGGTTTTTTGCTCTGAGAAAAAAGTAGAACAAGCCCTTATAAATAGACTTATCTATATATTATCACCATAAAAAAATATCTAGGGCAAGAAAAATCACCTACAAAAGTAGTAAATAAGAATTATTTGGATTTTCTTCATCCACATAAATATATATTTTCGTGTGTTCGAGTGCCATTGCTTAGTGTATATTATATATTTGGATGGAAGCATCATTTACCCTCATTCTTTATTAATAATAATAATATATTTTATATAAAACTGATGTCGTTACGTTAAATAGCAAAACAACATTTTTGGAAAGAATGATCGAAAAAATTCTTGATTTTTTTGGTATAAATTCGTATTTCCATTTTTTATTTTTTTTATTTAACGTTTATAATTTATTTTTATTATTCGGCTATCAAATATTATAAGACAGTGTAAAATAAAACTACACTAAAATACAAGACAACTAATAAATAATAAATAAAAATAATACTCTCGACAGTTGCGTTCAAATAAATAACATGAATGAACATGTAGAACATATTTACTGTCAAGAGATTATAACCTTATATACATGGACGAAACAGTGTTTATTTATTCTTTAAAAATTCCGATGACGTCTTAAAATCCTCTTCAGAGCTTTCAGGTATACTGAGCGAGATGGCACAAATCGTACAATATCTCCCGCCCATTTCCAAGAAGGAGATCCAGGGTCAGGAATTTTAACATCGAGCGCCTCGTAACGAGCCGCTGCTCCAAGGATGATCGCTCTCAGGTCCTCAGCTTCCACATAAGAGTTTGCCGTTAGTGCTTAGCAATTAATGATTTGATGTTGCTTATGTGCGTTTAAAGTTTATGACTAGAGGGGGAACTTTTTTTCAATTTGTATGGTCCGAATAGAATGTAGGCCTTTAGAATACTAGGGGAAATTGGTTTATTTTCAGATAAATTAAGTTTTAAAAACTGCTTCACCATGATAGCGCAACGAATGCGTGTAAAATATTGTTGTATAAGCAACAGCAATTGTACAGGGGTAAAAAAAAAATTATTAATTGTCCTTAAATTTGAAATTGGGGCTGTAAATTTTAACCCGTCTACAATGCCCTGCGTAGAGAGGAGAATCCTTTTCTCCCAGGAAAGAGCAAGCCACATCTTTGATAAAAGACCCATTTTTATCTCGCTAAAAGACGTTGATGGGATTGATTTCGTATTTTCTCCCAGGAAAGAGTTAACCAAGCATTTTGATAAAAGACCCATTTTTATCTCGCTAAAGACGTTGATGGGATTGATTCGTATCGATGTTAATAATCGAAGCAGCGAAGATAATACATCGGAACTTTTCTGGACAGATAGGCGGCTATGTTGTAAGTTCCTAGGGTATTAGCAACTTACTATTTCATAAAGAAAAATACAAAGTTTTTTTTTTTGAAATATTTCTTTGTTCTTGAATCCCCAAAATTAACAAATGTCTTTAACATATTTTTGTTTCCATTTTGGAGATCTTTTTTAAGTGTCTGAGAAAGTCTTTGAAAAGACAAGCGGCCTATCTATCTTGTGTCATAACAAGTTCATTTCCAATACTTGCCGATTTGTAGATGTATTCAAATTTGTATTTGACAAAAAAACTTTTTACGTTTATATGATAATAATTTTTATTACTTGTCATGAAGATCCTATTAACCATTCCGACTGTCCGCCAAGCATTTTTTACCTTTAGGGAAGCCTATCTATGGACAGAGCTTTGATCATGCTCTCTTACTCCCCCCCCAGTTGATCAATCCTTTACCAATGTACCTACCTATACATAATTCCCACTGTTTTGTTACTTCTACCTACTTAAAAATATTTTTGAGACACCCAGATAATATTAACCGGTAAAAATTATTATGCAAAAGTACTTAAAAATTGTAAAAACAACTAAAAACAAATTAAACGGAAGTTTATTGCTAATTACTTGAAAATGTTGACAAAAAAAAAACCCGCCAATATACAAAAAGTAGTTATTGTAATGAAATAAGCACACAATAATCTCTTGGCTCTGTGAACATCAACTCAAACTGAACCGATTTAATCCTTAGAACACTAGGTCTGATCCATTATTTTACGAATTTTTGATTAGACAGTTCTTAAGTATTATTTGATGCAGCTCATTCACTGACCTACATATAAATGTCGATGTACAATAGACGGAACAAAAAAAGGGAAGACCAATGTCCGAATACGCAATTGATAAACAATGAAGAGAAGGAAGTATCTCTTGAGCAGTCAAAGATTAATTACCAAGTCATAAGAGTGAACAAGAGAGAAATGACAAAAGAAAAATCCAGTGACGTCACATGTAAGGTATAATACGCAAATTGACATCAGTCGATTTTTTTTTGAAGGACTTCCTTTTTTCTATTTTTAAGACAAATAATTGTTTCATTACCATGTGGAGCATCCTCCATCTTGGTCATAGAATAACTCCTTAAGCTGACTGAGTTGAAAAAAATGTATATTTAAAAAATGTTCGTACATCCATCTTAAAAATTACAAAAAAAAATTGATAAGGAACAATGAATAGCAATATAAGATTGATACAAGAACCATGAAAAATTTTAATATATTGCCTTTCAAATACCTACATAGGTATATAATAGTTAATCGTATACCTATATCAAATTATATATCTGAAACGTATTTGGTTAAATATATATATAATAGGTTATATATATATATATCTATATATATAGTATAGAATATATATATATATTATATATATCTATATATATATATATATATATATATATCCTATATATATATATATATATCAGGAAACGACCGAGCCGAGACTTAATAATTTTTCGTTCCTTCGACATTCTGAAGTGACGACGGGCCGCTCAAAAAACAGCCGGGACCCGGGCCGGGTACCCGATTGTTTCTGATAATATATATTATATATATACATATAGAATAATAATAAATATTATATTATTCACCAATCTCTGTCCGTCTGTATGTCTGCACGCTATCTCCTCTCAATTTATGCTCAATTTGAACTTTGAGGTACCTATGGAATCCTTGGGTCAGGCGGACCTAATTAAGCTATTTGCAAAGTAAATGGGACCTAGAAATAAAAAATGTCATTGGATACAATTTTCGGATTTTTAAAACTACCTAGCATTTTATCTCCGTTTGTGTGTGTTTGATCAATTTTTTGACCCCCTTCCTATCAAGATATTTCAATTTAAGCACAGATTTTGGACTCATTGGGCCAAGGCAAAGGTTTTTAAAACTATTTGCATGCTTCAAAACACTGACTTTTGCCTCCTCTATTTGTTTGTTTGTTTGAGGGTAGGATCCAAGAGTACGAATTGAAGTCGAGTCTTGAGTCCAGGGCGGAATCGAATTTACGATCTTAGCCCATTCCCTAGAACACACAACCACTTTAACCATGTTGTTTACCCATTCTACCTCGGGAAGCCAAACAGGTAACCAATGTTACAATTCCTAAGAATTGCTGGTATCTGCTTTAACTCTGGAGGATGTTGGTTAAAGCATTTTTGAGCGATCATTCTCTTAAGACAAAAGAAATCACACTCTGCCAACACGTGATAAGACGTCTCATCACTCTGCTGGCAAAAACGACACTCTCGGGTGAGAAATTTGTTCGACAATGACTGGTGATATCTAAGAAAGTTATGACCAGTTATTATCTGTATTTGAATACATAGAGATTCACGACTAAGATTAATCAATCGTCTCGATGCATTAGGGTCCGGCTTCGGAAGCCACAGTTTACTTTGTCTACAGGAGCTATCCTGTGTCCATCGGGAGGCCCATTCTCTATAGAGACCCCTCCTTGTCAGGTCTGACATAAAAGAATCTGGAATAGGAATGTCCTTTAATAGATTTGATCTTGATCCAGCTTTTGCAAGTCGGTCAGCTTTCTCATTTCCTGGCCAACCTACGTGGGCTTTAATCCAATGAAGGTTGACATGGTTTACACGTCCAAGTGCATTCAAAACATTGATGCAATTGTTCACTGTACGAGACTTTACAACAACCGAGCCCAAAGATACAAGAGCTGCTTGGTTGTCGACATAAAAATCAATTTTTTGGTTTGAGATTTTCTTTTTTAATAATAAGAGGGCTGCCTTTAAGATAGCCCAAACTTCAGCCTGAAACACAGTGGATTCGTCATTGAGTTTCCCAGCTGAATTTATTATAAAAAATAAAGGATTGTACAAATGATAGCCCCATCCGATTTTGTTAGCAATTTTGCTACCATCGGTGTAGCATTGAATACCATTACTGGCGTTCAATACCTCACCTACAGAGAAGCTATCATAATTAATGGAAAATGTTTTCTTCCAACTCATTTTTAGACTCGTAGAAAAGTCTCTGTTAATACAAGATGAAATTCCTAACTTTTTATTTTCACGCCACTCTTCAAGAATATGACCAGGTTTAGACCCAATGCTCTCCCATCCATGTGGCGTGATTTTCAAATTAAAAAGTGCCTTTCTGGCCCTCATTTTGATATATAAATCTAGAGGAGGCAAATCGAAGATTACCTCAAGTCCTTTCGTAGGTGTACTACGATAGATAAAGGTTGTTCTTATCATACCAAGCCGTTGGATACGTTCCAGTTTCTTCAGGTAATTTTGGGTTCGCCGAGACCAGACAATCGATCCATAAGAGATCTTAGGACGAATTATGCTGGTATATACCCATCTCATTGCCCTAGGAGTCGGACCCCAGGTTTTCCCGACGGCGTTGTTGCAAGCCATCAGTAGTTTTTTGGATTGGTTGAGCTTGGATGTGATGTGGAGACCGAAGTTTAATCCCGAATCCAGAGTCACACCTAAGTATTTAACAGAATTAGATAAGCATATGTTAATACCATTCATATTCAAGTTCCTTATTTTAGGGGCTTTCTTCTTCCTGTGGAAGAGAATAGCCACTGTTTTATGGGGAGCGAACTCAAGGCCACAGCCATTACCCCACTCAAGAGCCTTGTTAATGGCTTCTTGAAGGATACAGACCATAGAGCTCGGATCCGGACCTGAAATTAAAAGAGCAACATCGTCAGCAAAGCCAATGGCCTTCACTGGGCCCGAAGCAAATAACCCCAAAAGCTTGTCAAATACAAGATTCCAGGCAATCGGACTGAGTACACCACCCTGAGGTGTCCCTCTGGTGAGAACTCGGTTCTTTCTAATACCCTTGAGTTCGACTGTGATGGAGCGACTTCTTAGGTAGGATTCATACCACTTGATAATACTTTCTGAGACTTTCCTAGCCCTGAGGCCTTCGACCACAGACGTAATGTCTATATTATCGAATGCACCAGAGATGTCCAGAAAAATCCCGAGACTATACTGACCCCTGTTGATAGATCGTTCAATGAGGTCAACCATAGAGGAGAGAGCAGAGTCGCAGCTCCTTCCTCTTCTGAAAGCATGTTGATTAGGGTTCAGAGGAATCCTAGTTAGATAATCTTCTTCAATTTTATTTAAAACAACTCTTTCGAGCGTTTTCAAAATAAAAGAAGTGAGAGTAATAGGACGAAAAGACTTTACCTTGGAGTAGTCATCCTTACCTGGCTTTGGAATAAAGATGACCTTAGACTTCCTTAGTTGTCTTGGAACATATGAGAGTCGAATTGAGGCCCAAAATAGTCGGGCCAGCCATTCCATACTCTTAGTGTCTAGGTTCTGCAAGATGATGGGCTTAATTCCATCTATCCCCGGTGTTTTATGAGATCCGAAGGATTCCACAGCCCACTTGATTTTGAGAGTCTTCATCCATGAGGCGTAGAAACTTGCCTCGAAAGATGACTTACTAATTTTGGTCTTTGAGTGTTCCGTTTCAGGAACCTCAGAACAACCAGGAAAAGAAGTAGTCAAAAGAAGGTCCAGTGCTTCTTCCGGAGACCCCGATCCCAGTAGCCCAACGGAGCATGTTTTGGAGCCCTGTATAACTTTGAAGAGCCTAGAAAGTTGTCTCCCGTCTTTTGCAGACTCAGTGAACCTCTTCCAGCTCTCCCGCTTAGCTGACCTTACCAGCCCCCTGAACTCACGTCGTAAGCTCAGATATTTGTTCCAGTTAGCTTCACTTTTATCTGATTTGTAAACTTTGTAGAGTCTCCTTAGGTTACTTCTGCAGAGCGCCACCTCCCGCGACCAAAAGTCAGGTTTTTCACTTCCCGACCTAACCCAAGCGGAAGGGCACGCTGTGTCCACAGCCCTTTGGACACCCCCTACAAATTTACAAAACGCCATGTCCAACCATCGGGGCGTGATAGTGCCCGGAAGTGACATGTCTATTTTCATGGAATGCCTAAAAAGATTCCAATCTGTTTTACGGAGATTTCTTATCTTGACACGTTTATTAGGTGCTGGGATAGGAACCTCAAACTCAATGAGAGCATGATCCGATAATAGATCCTTATCACTAACCCTCCAGTTAGTAACTCGGATTTGGTAACTAAGAGTAATGTCTATATGTGTTTCTGCGCCTCTCCCTATAAAGGTTGGCTTCAGTCCACAGTTTTCAACAACAAGGCCATTGCCTAAAATAAATTCTTCAATTACTTCCCCCCTCCTATTGGTATCCAACCCCCAAAGAGAGGAGTGAGCATTTGAGTCCATGCCAATAATCAGTGAGTAGTTTTTATCCTGGCTGAATTTCATAAGTCTTACCAATGAGCTTGGTAAATCATTATTAATATCCAGGTAAACAGAACAAATAATAGTTTTAGAATCTCCATTTGTCATGATAGCAGAAGCTACATCACGACAGCTAAAGTCATTCATAAACCATAAGTTTAAGTTTTTGGACGCCACAATCGAAGCTCTGGGTGAGCTACCACCGTGTAGTACCTGATGGCCTGCTAGGCCTACAACTTTGCCTCTATAAGTATGAGGTTCCTGCATAAGAAAACAGAAACTGGACAAACCACTGAGCTCTTTGCTTATAGCTGCAATAGACGCTTTACATTTATGAGCATTCAATTGGAAAAATCGAGTAGACATAATGATAATAATATTATTTGAATTTATTTCATATAATAGGGAAAAGCTTGAATAGTTATATTCAGCATTAAAAACCCTAGCCTAAGTTGTCTTTTGAAAGACAGACTTAATAGAAGTCGAAGACTTCTTAATCGAAGAGCCAGTGCTGTCCCTGTTCCCACAGACCGCAGGTTCGATCCCCACGGAGGCACCTCTGGTTGAAGAATCAGGAGAAACTCCGATTCTCAAGCATTGTTGCACGCCATGAAAAGATTCCCCTACAGTCTTGGACAAGTTAGCTAACTTTCTCTTAGCAAGGGCTGCGGCCCGGAACTCCTCACCAGACAAAATTTCGTCTGGTTTTGCAGATTTTCTTGTCAATTCAGTGAGTTGACTCGAATTTGCTGCCGAGTTTGGGGCAACAGTCTTGCGTGGTTTCGAATGAGAGTTCATTCGGGGGATATCGTAGAGAGATACTCCCTGCGACTTCATCCTTCTCCGGGCCCTCTTCCTTTGGTTCGGTGTCATCAAAGTGTACTCCTCACGGCTTGGAATGTGCACAGGTTTGGATGAAGAAAGTTTTGTAGTCTTGCATGTCTGCTTCGACTCAGGCCTCTTTTTGTCCTCGGAGGTGAATTTGGCATCACTTTTACCTATGAGATTTATAGATATCTGAGAGAAACCGATAGAAACTTTTTGCTCCGGCAATTTTTTGATTGCCTTTGCAAAATCCTTATCAATACCCAAAAGAAAATACTTCCCATTGGCTTGGGAGGCATCCCCTCGGGTCTTGACGGTATTTTTAACAGAAAAAACTTTACACTCCCCTGTTAAATTGTTTTGGTCGATCATTCGTTCGACTAGTTTGTCCTCGGGTAGAAGAAGGCTATCCGGGACAAAAAAGGACATCCTCGATAATGGCCCGAACTCGCCCTTGCCCCACGCTCGGACAGACTCGCCATTAGGTTTGATCATATCAGCAGCCTCACGGACCCATTTTGACGAAGGCTCATCAAGGCATCCGATCAGGCCGCGGCCGTTCCTCCATGTCCAGAACGCGCATTGGAGCTTTGGGGCTCTCAAGCCTGGTTTAGGATTGAAGAGAAGGCCTTGGGCCTCGACGACAAAAGAAACAAAAGTTTCTTTTGGAATATACCTCCGCTCATCTCTACCTAAATGGATATAAAGGAGAAAGGGCAGTGGCTTATTCTTTTTGGTCTTATCAGCATACGTGACCTTTGTTTTCTTAGCTGCTGGATCCTCTTCGAGGGCATTGGCTAGAGAGTTAAGGTCATCCAAGGCTGACTCGTCCATATCGGTTGTGAAAACCTCATCCTCAGCTGCTCCGGAGTGATCCTGCAGTCCCCTGCTGCATCCATGGCTGGACGGGCGGATTCCGAAGGAGACTCGTTCTGGGGCATCTGTTTGTCTATTGGATCCTCAATGACTCGGTTAGCATCCTCCAAGGAGTTTTGCTTGACCGTGGTCGTCACGGAGCGCGACTCTTCCGGCATCAGGCCCTCCTGAGAAGGAGATCCGACTCCGGGAAGCCTGTTTAGGGGTTCCCTCTTCGCCTCCGGGTTCACTAGCGTCGATGCTAGCCTCTTCCTCGAAGGTTTCGGGTCCGGGTCAGGCGGAAAGTCCATTAATTCACTAATATTCCTTTTTTTAATGAGAGGCAAAAATAACACGACTCATCAAAACAAAGGAGAGGTTGCGAGTCTGCCTCCTATTTATATTCTTAAGGTCTGTTTCACTCACAATCTAGCTCCAAAACCTACCCATGCCTGAGGGGCGAACATATGGGCGCCGTAGGCGCCCAAATATGCGAGTATATATATATATATCTATATATATATATATATATATATATATATACTCATATACGTTATAGACCAACAACCAACAACCAACCCCTTTCGTGATAGCTTCATGATTGATGAACCAAGGAAAAATGGATTATAATTAGTTTCCCTTTTACTCTTACATACTCACATTTACACACACACACACATTTGTATAATGCCATTAAATCATTAGACGAATATATTTTTGTACCATCCAAAGGGTATTTTGTAAGAATAAGAGTGCTTATGAAGGTAATACAACTGTTTTATATATATATATATATATATATATATATACTAATAAAAATAATATTCCGTCGTTCGTTCGTTCGTTTCCCTATATCTCCCGAACGGTTCATTCGATCTTAACGAAATTTTCAGTGAAGAGTTTTGAGAACTCAGCGAGTGATTAGTAAGGTTGCTAACTCCTGGAAAATTCGTCATCGTCATTTTATTTATTCGCCAAAACGTTTTTTGCCGATTTTTTAAAATTAGATTTTCACCAAATTTTCTCTGGATGATAATGAGGTAGTAAGACGTGTTTTTGTTTTATGGGGTGTTTACCAGATAATTCGTTTTCTTAATAATAAACAAGTTTTTTCTGTCCCTTTCTTTCCCCCAAATACACTATATTCATCACTACCATACATATCTTCAGCACTCTATGCTCTCGATGAAATGGCTTCAAAAATGATTTCTCTTTAGAAGTTTAAATACCCAGCCTTAAGAATAGATTACGGAAAAGTAGCAAGGATGACTTTTTAAGGAACTACTTTTCATAAAAAAATAACATAGTCATAGAAATATGTTCTTCATGAAATGACTTTAAAATAATTTTTTGTTGCAATGTTTCAATTCTCAGCCTAAAGGAACAAAAAACGGAAAAAGGGCAATGAAGACCCAATGACAACTTTTTAAGGAACTGATTTTAATATGACTAGAGGCATGTATACACTCAGAGAGTGCAAACCTCCGCCGATCCCCACCAATGAAATATATATTTATATATATATATATACTTAACATATATATTTATCCTCAAAATTTGTTCAAATATGAGATAAATATGCAGAAAGGGCCAAAGAGCATTATATGCCTTAAACGTCGTTTATGCCCATAAAGTTTATTTACCAATCCTACAGCTTGGTGAATATTACAATTTTATCACCTCTCTCTCTCATTATATGTGTATATATATATAATATATATATATAATATATATATATATATATATATATATATTATATATTCTTATATATATATCTAATATGCTATATATATATATATATATAGATATATATAACCAGGCCGGGACTTTAAGAATTTTAAAATGTTAAAAATGTTTAGAAAATATTTTCTAGAAGAACGTCGTTACTTTTTTGGGGTGGGGGAATTTATTCTAAAAAACGTCGTTACTTTTAGAATGACGAAGGAACAAAAAATATCCTGTCTGGTTTTGGCCCAGCCCGGCTTGAAAAATTTAAGTCCTGGTTCAGTCGGGTCCGGTGAAAAAAGGGTTCCGTCGTTTCCTGATATATATATATAGTATATATATATATATATCGGTTCTGATTGACTATTTGTGTACTCTTCAGAGGGACATACGTGTCGTATGACAAAAAGGCTCTTGTTCTCAACTTATAGTATTGATGATATAGCTTATAGCATCTATAGACAATGTAATATATGTACAAACATTATTATAGTATAAAATATCTATATTTTTCAATAGCTTTTTAATGACCCTAAATAAGTGTATATAGCAAGGAACTCTCTTTGAGACAGTTGATATTAGTTGAGCCATAAAGGGACTTCTAATTTCTCCCCAAATGGTAGTGAGGCCTTCCCATAAATAAGTATTAGTTATATATATATATATATATATATATAATATATATATATATATATATATATATATATATATATATATATATATATATATATATATAGCTTTATCCATACTAGTTTTATAATAATTCCTTTTTTTTTGTTCGTTTCCCTGACTCTCTTAATCGGTTTATTGGATCTTGACAAATTTTTTCGTCAATAACTTTGAAGGCTCAGAAGGTTGTTTTTTATTTGTAGAAAATTCAGTTGCACCGGAAATTACCGAAAAATTTCTTTTTTATGTTTATTTTATGCGGAATAATCGTTTAATCGTAAAATCGTTTAAAATTATGGGTCGAGGATTTTGGGGTACTCAGAAATATTTGGAGTTGGCTCCAGGAAGAAATATTTAATATTAAAAAACCTATATTTATTTGTCGACTCTCCTAAGCACTTGGTCCTATATTGATCACCTTTTATATGTATAGGTTTGAGATGCAAAGTTGATAGGCCAAAGTGGACATTCTCGGCGAAATCCTAGGCGAAGCTGAGCAGCATCTCTTATTTTTTTAATAAATAGAAGAAATTGTTTCATACTGGTATTAAATATTCCTTGTATAGTGGATATAAGATGTTCGATCTCGCAAGCCACCTTGTAAGTCGATGAAGTCGACACAAGCCAGTCGGTTAGAGGTTAATGATATTCCAAATGCTTCTAATATTCTCTCTTCCACAGCTTTCATGACTGGAACCATTCTGTGACAACCATAAAAGAAGTGGAAGGAAGTCTCCTTGACCTCCCCACACCAATGGTTTCCCGCATTTTTGGGTCCATATGGGACTGTATATGCCAGACGCAGGCCCGGCGGGATGGGTGGGTCTGGGGGCCAGGCTGTCCACCGATTGACGTAGGCCGCCCACCCACTGAGTGACGTGGACCCGATTTTTTATGAATGCCAGCTGTGCCCCCCCCCATAACAACTGTAGGGCCCCTCCAACAGCCTGGGCCTGCTGCGGGCCTGGCCAGACAGCATAGGAACCACTTTTAATGAGAGTTCGTAAGGAATTTCTCATAATAATCTTCGGACATAGTGGGGAGAAATCCGCCTATTATATAGGAACTTTAATCGCTTATAGTACTTCCAGAATATACCAAAGACCTTCGAATAGTTTGATTGTCTAACGCCGTCAGAGCAATGTAGAAGGGGACGGGTGCACAAAAGAGATGTTGTGCATAAAGGTAAGCGAGCGACGTTTTGTAATTGCAGATTCAATTTAATTTTTTATTCGTATTTTCTATGAAATAATTTCCCAATAGATGTGAGATAATCTTCTTGGAAGACCTCCAAGGAACTTCCCAATGCTCCGTTAAAGTTCAGATGTTTATTCGCTTAAGCAGGGGAAGGCCCCTGTGCAAGCTTGAGCTCCAGGAATTGGCCATTCTCTTCCAGTGAGATCCGTAGGACTTTAGAAATCTTATAAGTTCCAATGGGACCATGTAAGTTATCTCGAGATAATGATGTCCTGTAGCTTTAGGAAAAAATATCTTAATTACCCAAAAGTCTTCCGTTCTCAATAATATCCACAACCAGGAGAAATTCAGAGATTTCCACATGGACTCAATTTCAATAATCCAAGCCCCATTAAGAGATGCAAGAATTTATTCTAATTTTAGAAATGTATAGCTTTTAGCTACTCCAAGCAAGGACAACCAATGTGCCTTGTGCTAATAAATTTTATTGAACCAGGTTAATCTATTAAGTGGATTTTTTGGAAAGATATTAATGTTCCATGCAATTGGTCTTTCGTAGCGAAGAGGGGAGATCTTTTATAAAAAGAGATTGTTTTTGTAATACTCGATAAATCATTCTTATTCTTTTCTTCCGCTTTGTCTGTAGATTCCAAGAATATTGGTCGTTTTTACGAAGGTGAAGTCCCAACAATCGGCTAACTCTTCATATTTTTTCAAGAATTGGGGTTCATTTATGTTGATTGCGAGACCGGAAGAACGCTCCAATTATTTGAGGATTTCCCAGGTTCGTCTAATGAAGTCTTTAGAATTGTGGATGTCACCGAAAATAGAAGGGTGAAATTATCTGCAATTTGAAATTTGTCTCTACTATATTTAATCATTTACAGATTTATCTTCGGAGAGTCTTTCTAGCCGCCTGTTCACCGCGAGTACGAAAAGATAAGGTGACAGTGATTCACCCTGTCTTGCACCCCTGCAAATCTAGATTTTGTCTACCAGGAAGACCCAACTTTGAAGAATGGAATGGATGAACCATAACCACAAAGCCATCTGAGAAGTCATATCCGTATAGCTGTTCCAGAATAAACTTGGGCGACAGGTAATCAAATGCTTTTTCGAAGTTTATTATTACCACGGTGTAATTATCTCCCGTGTCTGTACAATAATTGATTGCATCTTGTATATATCTTCCACAGTCTTCGATGTGGCGTCCTGGCATAAAGCCCTTTTGGAACAGAGAAATCAGTTGGGGCAGAACTCTGAGCAAGCTTTTATTTAATACTCCTGTGAGTATCTTGTCCGATGCATTTATCAGAGAAATTGAGCAGTAATCTTTTATATCATCTCCTTCTTTCCCTTTCTTTAGGACCAAGGTTATATACCCTAACTCATAAAACTCCGGGACGAAGCCTCTTTGAAAATGTCAAGAAAGACTCGCTCTAAAATTGGGACAATGAAAGAGACCTGACAGCTGGGTGTTTTATCTTGTAACTATTTATATATTATACAATTTTCTTTCGTCATATTTGGTATATAAATCATGTAATACATTTTTTACTGTTCGTCATTTGGCTTCAGTGTGTTTTCTGTGGCAGATTAAGAAGTCTTTTTCATTTTTCAATGTCCTTGACCAACCTCCATTCATGACAAAATTTGCTTTGTTAATGAACAACTTGCCATTCAGTAGAAGGAGGATATTTTTACAATATTGGAAAACCAATTATTCGACTCAAAATTAACTCAATACAACGCGTTTAATCTTGTTGCTTTTCAAGGAAGAACAACTCTAAAATGACGTAGTTCCCTTCCGGGTCGGACGCTACTAACGTCGGTTTTTATGGATTTAAAAAATAAAACATTACTCCCCTGGAAGGACGGGACGTTAAATTGACTGATTTTGCAATAAAAGGCTTCGTGCTAATTAGGAGCAAGCCTCTCATCGAAGGAGATGTCATCAAGTCTAGTATCTACAACATCAGGGAAGGGGCAAGCCAGCTCAATAGAGGGAAAAGTGATTAAAGATCTTTATGAAGCATCTTTATACTCCTTTCGGAAATAGTGTTCAAGTACTGTTTTCAGCATGTACATTTTAAGTTTGAAACCTTTTCGGGAGTGGAAAGGGGAGAAATGTTATTTTTGAAGACAAAACCCAGAGATATCTTCTATGTTATAGTAGGGAACTTCTCAAGATGTATGAAGACACAATGGAAATCAACTAGAGTCACTGGAGAATTACAAGAATCTCCCAGAATTACTTTCATATTTAAAAAAAAAATATTGTAATTGCTACAAAAATCTTAGGATATTATGATTTTTTAAATGCCATTTTATAGCTTTTGTTTTGTAAGTCTTAAATTTGAGTTATGGAGCTATTATCCATTTTGAAAACGAAATTAAATGCTCTTAGTATGTTGATAATTTAAAAAATATATTAAAAACAAGTATTACCTTTGGGAATAAACAAAATCTATTGTATACGCTATATATAATGTCACGTTAAATAAATTACTATAATTTTATTAGATCAGCTTTTTAACCATCTAGGCAATTGACTCATGTGTAGACTTCTTCATGTTGATACCATAATGTGTTCAGTTGATGCTATGGACTGCATTGGACCTAAATATATAATCTTACGAGATATCAATTAGTGCTGATCCTCAATATATTTTACATTTCATCTGGATAGTAATCCATAAAAGTATTAACATCACCAAAATGGGACATTTTCATGGCAAAGCATCAACAATTCTGAAGCAATCATGTTGGTATTCCCAACAATAAATTATTATGACTACTTTACGGATGTCCTCATTTGAAACATTTTTTTATATGTCATTAACAGAGCCTTAATTACATCATAAACTGGGAGTTTACATAATAGGTTTTGTATACTTAGTGGTGTTAAGTTCCCTAAATAGGTATACATTAATTTAGGCTAATGGATACTATGGAGTAAAATAGGAGTTTTTATTAATTGATTCTCAAGCTCCTTTTCATGTTTACTATTCTTGAGCTAATATATATAAATAATATATATACAGGGAGTACACGTATAATCCGGACTAACTTTGATCGGTTATGTCGTCTTTGTTTTTTTGAGATATTGCAACGCACATATGTACGTTACTGCACTTGCATCTCATCTATTGCCAAAAAAAAAACAGATTGAAAATCTGTCAACATTTAGCCATGGAAGAGGAGAAAAGGCATGTGATGTTCGCTTCCTTCCGTGCCAGGAGGAGTCCAAAGGAGGTGATAGAGTTCTTCAACTACCCAAAGTCGACCGTCTACGACCAGTGGAATTCTTGGAACTCTTTCAAAAAGAATGATACTCTTCGCAAAAAGCGTTTCGGTCGGTCGACGAGTTTGTCGCCGAGGTGAAGAGGAAGGTCAACGAGGACGGCAACAAGTCCTACACCAAGTTGGCCGCCGAGATGGGCTGCTCCAAGCAGACCATTGCCAACACCATAAACAAGGACCTGGGCTACAGTTCGTACAAGAAGAGGCACAGGCCCACAAGTCGAGGGAGACCCAGGCGTGGCTGTTGGAGAACCTCCCCTACCACTGGAGCCCGGACTTGTGGCCCCCCAGCTCCCCTGACTGCAACCCCCTCGACTATTCTCTTCGAGAACAGACCAACAAGCACGCTCACAACACTCTCGACTCCCTCAGGGCCATCTCGGAGGAGTTCGCCAATATGAAGAAGGACGTCGTCGCCAAGGCCTGCTTCAGGCACCGCCTCGAAATGGTTGTCGCCGCTGATGGGGGCTATATTGAAAAATAAATATCTATATATGTGTGCCTTTCATTTAACAAAAAATTGTTGAAAAAAATTGATAAATAAATAAGTTTAAAAAGTTAAAAATATTTGGGGTATTTTAAAACTTTAAGAAAATTTAAGAAAAGTATTTGGTTTGGAAGAATTTATTGAATATTTTAGACTTGATGAAAAGAAATTACCACAGCTTCGGAACAAAAGTTTTTCGTGACGTCGTCAAAATAAGCCATAAGAACCCACAAGCTCTACATAAGTAATTCATCGAAATATTTAATGTACAAAAATATTAAAAGTATGCAAATTTTTTATGAATACGTCCTTTTATTCGTGGAAGTATTATTTGCAAGTTGTTTAAACTACTGTGTGTATAGTATTAATTTTTGTTTAAGAATCATATATGATCATATCAGCTAAAACTATATTTGTTATTTGGAGTTTTAGCTTCTTACGCCTAGAATAACACTATATATATATATATATATATATATATGAGGTTCGTAAGCAAAACGTGGACTGAAGCGGCAGCCTTAGAAAAATACAAATAATACTATAATTCCAATAATGATAAAAAATACAAATTTAACTGGAATTTTATGAATTGCCTTGGTGACCTTTTTCAATCAATATGTCCACCAGTTGCTTCAATTACAGCCTGTACACGACGTCGGAAGACTTTGCAGGAGTTGATGTTGAACTCGTCTGACAATTTGTCCTATTCAGCTACGATGGCAGCCATCGGGGAGTCCACATTTGGGTGAGAGGTTTTGTTCGTCTCCTTCTTTTAAGTGCCCCGAAGTCCAAGGGTTCAGATCTGGGGAGGAAGAAATCCACATCTCCTTGGACCAGAAATCGGCCATGTTGATGGTGCAGAGCTCTTGACACTTCGAAGCTGTATGAGCACCATCTTGGGTCCACACGTAGTTTCCCTCTGGATATTTAGCCTTCAGCCTTGGCAAGATGGTGTACCTGAGCACTTTATAGTAGATATTCTGATATTCAATTTGTCCCAGGCTTTGAATAAGAATGGGGGCATCTTCTTGCCAACGGAGACCACGACCCCAAAGACCATTGTCTGGGCTGGATTTTTATGCAGTACACCTTTTCAACTTTTTCTGTTGTTTTCTCAAGCTAGCGATCGTTCCTACGATTATAGACCTGGTCAATAGTGAAAATATTATTATCCGAAAAGATTGTCACCTTCGAATCATTGCTCAAGGATTTTTTTTGCACATCTCGAGCCTCCTGTTTTTTTTTCAACGGTTATAAGAGGTGGAGTGGGGGCCTCGTGTATGACTTATATCCCAAGTCTTTCATCACAGCTCTCCAAAAGATTACTAAATAGTTTCACTACCCTTTAAGACAGCCATTTTAAGTCTACATACGTCATCAAATAACTATAGGAGTACTGGCTCACACCGTATTAGGTTCCGGTAAGGTGGGTCCAATCTAGGACAAACTAACAACTCATGGATTCGAGCAATTATTTTCTTTTCTCTTGTGTAGATGTGTAAATTCATTATTTACTGGGTGGAACGAAGAAATTGTTACACTTTTTAGTTTTAACTTTAGCTACCTATATTTCAGCAAATATTCATAATTTTAGGAGAAAGCTTTAAATATAGTTTTATGGCATATATATTACATCAATCATCGATGTAGCCACCATCAGCGATCACACTGGCCTCAAGACGCATCCTGAAGGCCTGGCAGGTCTTTGTAATGTACTCCTTGGACATGGAGGTCTAGTGCTCATTAAGGGAGGCTTTCATGGCCTCAACATTTGCGTGGAGGAGTGTACATGCCTTGGACTTAACGTGCAGCCAGAAGGCGTAATCCAGCGGGTTGGCGTCTGGGCTCTAGGGCGGCCACATGTCCTTAGGCCAGAACTCCGCATGCTTCTTTAGCCAATTCTGGGCAGTTAAGGCGGTGTGTGCAGGCGCCCCATCCTGCTGGAAGACCATATTGCCATCAGGGAAATTCTCCTTCACCCAAGGAAGGAATTTCGTCTTCAGCACCTTGATGTAGTCAGCTGCCTTGAGCCTGAATCCTGTCGGGAACCATATGAGTGGTACAGCGATGCCATTGGAGGCCACAAATCCCAAGGACATTACACTTGCAGGGTGCTTTGTGGTGGTCAGGGTCCGAGCAGACTTATCAATTTCCCCAAAGCTGAGTTAGCGGTCATTCCAGCGGTTCCTTACTGAATCAACAGTCCATGTCCTTTCATCGGAGAAGATGATGATGCGGCCAGCTGTTGCACTCTTCAGGTTGTTGAGGAGCTTGACAACGTTGGAGATGGACAGTGAGAAGTGGCCTCTCCGCCCTCACCAAACTCTTCCCCCCAAGCATTTTGACCGACCTCACAATCGTTGTGTGCGAAATCCCCATGTCCATTGCATGAGCCCTCATTGATTTCAGTGGTTCCGCCTCCAATGCCTTTTTGATGACCTTTAGGTCCTCTTTGGCCTTACAACCACTTCCAAGTTTCCTATCGATGTTGTCCTTCTTGCCAATGCTGTACACGGACATTCTGGCTACGCCCAAAAGCCTCGAAATCCCTGTGGGTGTCTTCCCAGCATCAAGAAGCGCGCGGACTTTTACACGGATGTCTCGTTCTGAAGCCATTTTCTCGTCAACTGATTGAGTGATCTACTTGAAATTTTCACCAAGGACGCTTTTTTGTTGTTACTTTTTGCTAATACATTGTACAATTTAAAAATCTGTCTTCAAAACCTCTTAATTTAGAGATTAAAGAGTGTAACAATTTCTGCTTTCCACCGGTAGGCCCGTATTAGTTAAACATATATTATTATAATTTTTATACACTTTTTATTTGATCCCAACATTTATCATCAAATCTTTCTTTCAATATTTGATCAGCCGTTTTGCTTACGAACCCTATATATATATATATATATAGGGTACGGTTACTTCGATCTCCTACCTGAGCTAGAAACAAAGAGAAACCACACTTCAACACGGCCATCGTGCTAACATTCCTCACAAACCTCTCTATTATTGTACTTATTATAGAAGAAGGAAAAAAAGTATTCGTCATCCAGAGTGCTCCTGCTTTGTTCTTATTATTGTTATTGTTTACATTGATTCATCATTGCTTGGGATCAAATTTCTCGAATGGGAGTAGACGGGTGGCATGATTCCAGTCATTATATTTGCCCCGTCTCGTCTCATCCTCCTCCTCAATGATCGGAGGAGGAAACGAGACGTTTGGGAGCTCCTTCATCAATGTGGTCGCTCCTAGCACTGACTCGGCTCATGATTATGTTCAACGGGACTCGAGAATCCAGATCCTTCTATAATAAGTACAATAATAGAGAGGTTTGTGAGGAATGTTAGCACGATGGCCGTGTTGAAGTGTGGTTTCTCTTTGTTTCTAGCTCAGGTAGGAGATCGAAGTAACCGTACCCTATATATATATGTGTGTGTGTGTTTGTGTTCCTAGACAAATATCTTCAGTAAGGACACCATATTTTATCAACCAATAGCTCTATTACTCTAATGTGTTACGTGTTTCATCCATCGTCTTTTTCTACAATCTGCTTGCTCCTTCTTTCTTCCCGTCCCGTTAACCATTAGTTCATAGAGAGGAGAGAGGATTTTTTAGCCTGAGTCAAGGAAATCTAGATGAGTGTACTACTAACTACAAACATACCCAGGCGTGTGAAGGGAAGTCTTTTTATTCTTTTGCACGCCCTAGGACTTTCGCAAAAAGAAAAAAATATATGAGGAGAAAGAAATAGTGCGAGACTTATTTTTTTCTTCTTCAGTCAGTTCGTGTTTGTCATTCCCTTTAAGCACAAGGCAATCATTTTGTTGTTTTTTTGCCACTCATTTTTGTTTGTTTTTTTTTCAATTGTAAATTACTTTTGACGTATGATTCATATGAGTTCTATAGTTGTATAAAAAAAGGAATTCAAGGAAGATTATCCATACTTTGAATCAGTGACATAGAATTGTTTCAATAAAAGGATCGTTTTGGTCTACTTCTACTTTGAGAAAGGTAGGTTCATTCTTTAGTTCACCTTGGTTTCTTTGTACAAAAATATTTTTGGCAAAAATGCAGCTATTATGACTGTCTATAATGACGACTCTAGGATTGATGTAACTATATTTCATCAGGGATGTGAGTCAGACGTATTTTGTAACTGTTTAATATATTCAAATATATGTCAGTATCATTATTTGTTGAATATGTAGTTGTCAATTATCATTACTATGAATATTGACCTCTCAAAAATTATTGGCCCAAAAAACTCTGAGAAGGAAAAAAATAGTCATGGATTTGGTATTTGGTTCTTTTTTGTTTTAATTTCATAGATATATATATATATATATAAAGGGGCGGAGTGGACACCGGGAGTACCAGGACTATTCCCGGCGGGCCGCTGGCCTCAAGAAACATAAATGGCCGTTGACAGCCTCTTAATGGCATATTGGGGCCTGTATAAGGCCGGCGAGGGCACAATCGTCCCGTGGATAAATTCGTCCCACTCCGTTCCTTTATTATATATATAATAATATTTATTATTTATTGACATTTATATTTTGCGATTTAATTTTAAACTAGTATGTTTATATATATATATATATATATATATATATATATGTAATTTTATGTAACTTCACTAAATAGAATAAGGTTTAATAAAAAAATATATTATTATAAATAATGCTTCAAGAACTCTTATTTTTAAGTTGTACGTATTTATAATAAATATAAATGTATATTATTATTTATATATTTATTCCGAAAATGTCTTTCTATAGCTTTAATATCACCTTCTGTATCCCTGTAAATGAAGAGATATTTCACGATATTAACATATGCTCAGCTAAAAATAAAAATACCAATTCAACAATTACATAAAAGTTGCATCGATTGAGATTGAAGTCATAATCTCTTACGCCTCAAAAAGAGTTGTCCACTTAAGGATGCTGATGTAACAATAATAAAAATGAAATGAAGAAATCAAATAAGTTAATAGGCGCTGAATGCATTTTGTTAAGTATCGCTGGTGCCTTGGCAAATCAAAATGAATTTACACCTTTAAACAAGGAAACACAAAATATATGTAGAGAATATATAAGAGAGCTTAATTTCCCCAAAAACTGGCGTATTAAAACTTTAAACTCCTTAAAAACATTTAGATTGAAGGAAATTTACAGCTTCAGATTTCTGGTAGGTGTATTACATTCTTTCGACCTTGCAATGACTGTGGTAAAGTGCACAACGATACAGTGCAAGCTTTACCGGTTGACAGGCAAAATCTATTCTACGAACTTGTATAAAGATTAACGTTCGTGGCATGAAAACGGTCCTCAAGATATCATTAAAGCCATTATTTAATTCGGTCTGTCCGGAAGAAAAAGAAGATCATCGTTGGAAGCAAAAGCTATTGACTTCGCTATTCTTAATTCAAAGGCTCTGATCACCAAAAGACTTTCCTTATACACCAATAAAACCAATTGAGTTCAGAGTACTTTACTAGCCGCAGCAGCCAGATATACGCTCTCTGATTGAAGATTTCACAATACTGCCATCAATACTGTTTACTGGTGTATAGAACACCAGAGAAATATTGAGTGTTTCCGCGGTTTGTGAAATGTCATATATTTTATTATCTTTTTTTTGACCAGAAATAATAACGTTACAACTTATTTTTCTTTCCACTTGCCGGTGTTACGTCATTAAAGTCATCGATGAGC
>CP045910.1:7424529-7468531 GCA_013387185.1 Caligus rogercresseyi | reverse complement strand
CTACAATAGAAGTGTAAATATATACACTAAAAACCAAGTAGACATAAAATGAAATAAAAACTACCTGGACAGTTGCACAAATACATAAATAAACATAAAAGTTTAAATCAGTATGCAGTGATAAAATACCTAATATAAAATTTTACTTGTTAACGGATAAAAAATCGTCTATGTCTTCTTAATTCTATGTCTTGATAGCAGTCATATTGGACTGAACTTGATGGCACAAATCGGATCAGGTCTCCTGCCCATTTCGTTCCATTTGATGATGGAGATTAATGAATTTTCATTAACGGAGCATATCTTGCAGCAGGACCATGTATATCGCTTTAGGTCTTCGACAAAAGATTATCGCGTCAGTTTAGATGCAATTAAGAGCTTTATATTCAGAGGGGTATACTCAATTCATTTTTGTATTGAGGTTTTTCTTTTGTATACCAAAATAAAATGTAGGCTGTTATTAATATTAATATTATTTAATTTATCTCAGTGTACCGCATAGACAAAATAATCCAGTCTTCTCTCTATTCATCACTTTACTACAATTAAAGCATGCACAATGCAATTTTTTCTTTATTGAACCAAGTCCTCTACCGTCGTTTATGAATAGCGATAATACCTATTTATATATGTATAAAGGATATCACTTGTCACGCTATGTAAATAAAGTCCTTGAATTTAAGTCCTTTGAGAATTATCTGTTCTTAATCCCTTGACCATTCCGTTTCTTGACAATATAGCAAATAGTTATGCATTGGTACACCACTTGAGCAAGGTCTGTATAATAAGGTCTGGGCAATACAAAAACAAACATGTAATCCTAGCAGTATAACCTACTCAATGACGTCACTGGAGAACGAATATATATATATATATATATATATATATATATTTTTATTGTTTATTTATACACACTCACATATATATATGTAATATATATATTTAGAGATAGGTAGAGAGATTGATATATATAATATATATATAATTTATAGATAGTAGATATAATCGTTCTCCAGTGACGTCATTGAGTAGTCACACTGCTACATGTTTGTTTTTTGTATTGCCCAGGCCTTATTATACATACCTTGACTCTGAGATCCTTTTTTACTTAGAAAAGTATTGATTTAAAGCAGAGAAAAACATACCAAGAAGTGATATTATGGAAAGAGGCATCAAATCAAGATACACCTGTAGTTGAGATGATTCTAAATACAAACTTTTTATGTATATGTAAGAATCATGTCCGAAATTAACATTTATTTCTTCTTCATTGTACAATTAGAGTGTTTCTAATATCGGTATGCGCCCGAAATTAGATGTGTATTCTCGTCAACACGGCATGTTCGTCATTTAAGAAAATACGGATTATCTACAATAATTTGGGTGATTTTTAATAAAAGTTGAAAACAAGAAAAGAATGTTTTATCTCTTAAATTTGCAAAAAAATAACATTTTATATCATATTTACTCAATTTATAAGATAAATAATATTTTTACAATACATAGGTATATCCCTCAAATACTTACCTACCTATGTTTTTTGGGTCCATTTCTTCTATGAGTCATTATTTTCTTTTTCTACTTTGGGCCTTTTTTCCGAAGTGCTATTTTCTCTTCGGCCTTTCTTGTAATACCTTCTTCACTTCATTGTCCTCGAGGTGAAAACGTAAACACAGAGGTACGAATATAATTCTTAAGAAGACAAACTGTTTTGGCAGTAGAGCTTCAGACTTTTCGCCAGTCGTTGATATTGAATGACATCACACCGTCAAGCGTAACGAATAACACTTGTTCAATGTTGCATTGTAAGCCCCGAAATATTATATATTTATGTTAATATTGAGGCTATTCCTTTTATTCCGTCTCTATTGTTTAATGACATAAAACAGTTATAAAGCAAATGGCCTTACTCGTGCAAACATTATATTTAACTTAATATGTACTTTAATTATTGTTTTTCAAGCTTGCACTAATAATATTAGCATTCCTTAAATGAAATATAAGAGA
This sequence comes from Caligus rogercresseyi, assembly GCA_013387185.1. Taxonomy (NCBI): domain Eukaryota; kingdom Metazoa; phylum Arthropoda; class Copepoda; order Siphonostomatoida; family Caligidae; genus Caligus; species Caligus rogercresseyi. Next base: position 7,466,524 of record CP045910.1, on the reverse strand, counting down.
AATACGCCTAAAGTACCGTGATTTTCCTTAGCTAAAGGTATCAAAGAATAAGAATGGAATAATTATATGCGATCAGAGTGAGAGTTCATTTAATTATACTTCGGTTTAGTGGACTTAGTGGAGTCATTCCAAAGTTGAACTTTTGATAGTCCGTCCATTTTGAGGGAGCACGTGTTCACTAGTTGGACGCCTGCTCGAGAGGCTATAGCTCAGTGGTAGAGTGCGATGGCTCAATGCGTTAAGGCGTGTTCACTCTCAATGTTGAGGGACGAGGGTTCGAATACTCCCGAGAGGGTAAATTCAAATTTGGTAAACCTCATTGATATATATTAAGTTGTATACATTGATTTTAACACTATAATGCTTATTTATATCCAGTCGATGTACTTCTATACAAACAATAATAATCAAAAAACGGAAATCTCACAAAAATGTAAAGATATTATATAATATATTTGGAACATAAATATATTTATATAAATATATTTTTTTATAAAAATCGAATAGGGAAGTTTAATTTCCAGTTTTAGCAATTGGAGCATATAGACGACTGATATAACAACCGACATTTTTAAGCGATCAACGAATAATAAAATCCGTGAATATTTGAATGCCCTCTCAAAGTGACGCCTTTTAACGTGTCTCAATTGCAAATTTCCATTTTTCGGCTATTAAATCTCAGCCTTGAGTGAAAGCCATGTTATTGCCTAAAATAATACTTTAGAAAAGCTATTGCAAGTGTGCCCTTCACAAAAAGAAGGATATTCCTGGAAGATCACATGAATGACTCGACCCAAATTTTACTTAGAAAAAATACTGATCTTAGTAAAGATTTTTATCTTTTTACCTTAACGGTTCAAATAACATTGATTTTAAACTACAATATGATTATATGCAATGTTATTAACTCCTTCCCATCTTTCCATTATTCCAAAGTAGTTTCGTTAAAAGGGAATTAATTGGGCGTTGTAGTTCACAACTATTACTTGAGAGAAAGCAACAAATAGAATAAAAAGTCAAATGTCAATACGATGGCATAACACAAACTTTTCTTTAAATTGTTTTTATATTGCCATACAGTAGTATGAGAAATAGCTAGATGAAACCTTCGTTTATTAGATTTTGCCACTGATACTTTATGCATAAGTTAGCGAGAAAGGGAAAGGCTTATTCAGATTTATGGTAACAACCAAATTTACAAAACTATCTTTTTTCTCTTGAAAAAGAGGAAATTTGTTGTATACATATTTTTGTGACAAAAATAGTTCAGTCAGTAAATATATATTTCAGATTCAGATAAAAGATGAAGGAAAGTTATTTTCATTTGTTGAAAGTAGTTAGGCAAATTAGTTATATTTGATTTGGCATGTGTACCCGGAAATATAGTATAAACAAATGTCATATAGTTTTAGGGATAACAAAAAACTAACTCATCAATAAAAATATATTTTTATTTAATAAGACGTTTATTATTTATAAGTACTTTTATTTATTAATAAGACTTTTATTTATTTTCTAATCCTGATAGTCATATATGTGTTCTATTTATCGACAGATATGAACAAACGAAATAAGCATTATTTTATCGTGAGAAAGAGCAGTTGTTTCATTTAATTGCCATTGTTTTACTATAAAAATATTTTTCTTCATTTCATACAGTACTTTATTCATTTTTTTCAAGCCCGATTGGCAGATATGTGTTCCATTTATCGACAGATATTAACAAACAAAATAAGCATTCTCTTTCCTTGAGTATGAACAGTTATATCACTTAATTGACATTGTTTGACTTTAAAAATTATTCTTTCATTTGATAACACTGATTTTTCTAAGCCCGATAATCAAAGAGTGTTCCATTTATCGACAGATAGGAACAAACGAAATACTTTCCTTGCGAATGAACAGTTGACTCACTTAATTGACTTCATTCGAGTATATATTGGAGCTGTCACTTCAAAGGTGGATTCGCCAATGACGTCATGGATGTAGGCCACTGACGGAAATAATATTAGTATTTTAAAGGATGAATTATTTCTCTCTGTATTGCTGATGTTCAATCTTCAACAGCTGCCGTGTTAGTGAGGTGATACTGAATTGCATCATATCAACTTTTTATTATTATCCATCTCCATTTCTTTCGACCAATCAAGCTTCAAGAAACATCACTTATTGCTTATAATATATATGTACTTTAGGAGAATAGGGACACTTTAGATCCAGTGCGTGTTCAACTCTCAATGTTGAAGATGCAGGTTCGAACCTCCTGATAGTGGATGTTTTAATTCTTCATGCAAAATATGTTAAGTTCGCTCGAGTATTTTATATGCTTCAGTGTCTATTCTTATCCTTGCAGATACTTGAATTGAACCAGTTAGACAAAAAAGTAATATAATTTAGTCTTTAGTCTTTGCTTTTAAGGTCTTCTGAATGAATGTTTGTTATTCTTAACAATGAAAAATCAGTATATTGAAGATATATATTCAAGTTACAAGCTATGCTACAACTACGATGTCTATGTCACAGTAGAGATCCATTAGAATTGTTGGCTCTCCTGGTAGAGATCACGATCGTATCCTCCCTAGGAGTGACTACGATCGTGATCTATATTAGAAAAATCATCGACTCTGCTAGATCAGGAAATTTATCTCTTATGGGATGGATGACGACTTAAATAAATGGTATGACAACGAGGTTATTCAAACTATTTTATCTGATGTCTGATTTCTTCAGAGATGATTATTGTTTTTATTAAATAGGTCGGTGAGTTAGATACAATGTTAGTAAACATCCCGTCGCATTTGCTTTATTGAACACATAAATGAAATCATGGCCACCAAAATATTGAATAGTAATAGTTTGTACAACAATGTAAAATATTATATTCATATTAAGTCGCCCATTTCTCCTAGAAGAGATCACTATCGTATTCCATCGGAATTAAGGCCAATTCTAATATCTGCCGCAGCTCGCTACGCAGCTTTGGACTTAAAAATTTCCTCTGCATCTGACTCTTCATGGACATTAGCGGTATCTGTAATTAAATATTATCCTGGAATATCACACTCTCTTAAAGTAATATACAAAAGACTTTTAAAATATTTTAATAAACGCCACTAAATGTTTTTACTTTTTTGTAATCATGTGATCTTTTAAATGTATTTAGTTTGTTCGTTCACTATCGATGATAAATTTTAAGCTATAATGCTTATTTATATAGTTTTACTAAGTATTATTATCAATTTTTATATATAATCTTATGTATATATATTTTTTCTGAACTGTGAATAAAAAAAATAAAAAAGGATCGTAATCTCTTCATCTCCATTCATGGTGCGAATTCTACATTTCAAAAGGCTTACAAGTTTGGATAACATTTTCGATTTTTTCCTTCTATATTTTGATTACTAATTATATCAGCGGCACAGCTTTATTACCATTTTATGTATTCAAAAACGAACAAACCCTGAGTGTTTATAAAAAAATGCGATTTGCTTTTCTATCTATAAAATGTATAATTTGTCATATTTGGAAAAAGTAGTAAAGGAAATCTGAAATATGTATTTATTTGTTTCCTCTTCGTTTTTTTCATTTTGTCTGCAGTGTTTTTAGTCACTATATTTTATTTCAACTTTTATTGTAATAATTAAAAATATATAACGGTTTAAAAGGAAAAACTATGTAATTGAAAAATAAAACACACACCTGAGAAGTGCTAAAGGATAGAAATTTGTTATGTTCAAACAGTATACATAAATCAATTACAAATGAGTTGATCTAAACTAATATAGGTAATAGGTTATATTAGGTGTCAGATGTTAAGGATTGTTTATACTTTTTGAAGCTTCATCGACAATTTGTTTACTCTATGCGAAAAACGTTTTCTACGATTTCTAACCAATTGTTGTTAGATTTAGCTCTATGTAAAGGATTTTTGTGTAGCTAAGAAATATTTTTGTATATTCCAAACAAAATGATAAAGTAAAAAATAAATATTTATTCGTTAATTGGTTTCTCTTTATCTCTTATGCTGTTTAATAGATTTTGATGGACTTTTGAATGGATAGGTTTGAGGTTCAAAGCACATATAAGGTCAAAGTGGTGATTCCCAGAAATTCTAGGATAGCATCCTCCAGTATATATATATATAAGATAGATTTCTTATTACAAGGTCTTTTTTGGCATAATATACGTTATTTCTATAATGAAAATCCGTATTTCCTAACTAAGAAGACACATACTTTAATGTGATAAATATGTATATGTGCATACAATCGTTTCTCCATTCACTAATGCTCTTATAAATATATATATATGCTTGAAGTCATATATTTCCCAACTTTCAAATTGTATTTTAGGCATGATTGCTTTTCATATGAGCAATTGGCTATACATTTATTCATATATGTTTATTTTTCTTTGACATTATTTTAGAATTCCTTTCCGCTTTTACAATCAATTACCCAGGCATATTGAAGGCCCAAACATATTTATTAGTGTGGATAAAACATATGTTTTAAAAATAAAAATCATAACAAACATGAAATATTTAAATACATTTTTGGGGTTATTCATCATCCAAATAAAATGCTGTTTTCAAATAAATATAAAGCAAAAATAATGTTACCAGACATTAAAGAACTTACCATTGCTGAGGTTACAATAACGGTCTTTATTTAACAGGGGATACAAAAAAGGCCAGTAGAATTGTGTATAAAAATAATACATACATAAATATTATAGTTTTTAAATATTAAGCATCACTCAAGTGAAAAAAAAACTTAACATAAAATAATTTTATTGCTTGATAGGTTGCTGTAACGTCATTTTGTGACATACGAAATACTCTCTTCAGTGTTAAAAACACAAAACACAAGAAACCATTTTTCATATAGAGATAAGTAGCATTATTATTATCTGTTTAATTTTAAAAACAATCACCTTGCATCAATAGCAACCTAAGTATTGGAACTTTTTATATTATTATTTAAGCGTCCATGGATGTCTTAGGAACCAACAGATATTAAAAACGAATTTAAAATCCATGAGATCTCTCCATACATTTGGTACATAAGATATAAAAAAGTATTGATATTTACAATATAAGTGTCGAATAAAAAATACTGCATTAATGAACAAAAGGGTGATTCTTATTTCACGTTTTTCAGATATGAGAGTCGGCTCCCCTAGGATTTTACTTTAGTGCATAGAAATCATTATGTGAAAGTTTGAACATAAACGAATAAAATTTTGTGTATCTCTTCAACGGGCCCAAAAGTTATTTTGTAAACTTATGTAGTAATTTTTTTTGCCATTCGATCGCCTCTAATGTCCTTAATTATATTGCTATTTTCAAACAATTTGCCGCAAAATGTAGGTATGATTGCAAGGATTCCAAATCAGTCATACATATATATATATATAGTTATCTTTAAATATATATAAATGCATCTATAAATAAAGACAAGTTCATTAAAAAACTTTTTTCTTTTTTTCTCATCAACAAGGTCTTTATTAAAACAAACTATATATACAAATAGAACCAAAAAGTACACTATATGTATATATAAAAGGAAAATATAAAATGAATAATTGTGCTTCATAAAAACAAAAATAAACATTATAGTTTAATATCAATTTCCTATTTAAGACCTTAATTTTCAAAATCATATTATTTATATTAAAAACATAATCACAAAAAACACTACAATCAATCTTACAGACATAAAACGGCGAGAGGCTTGGTACATATTTAATTACTGTAGCGGCAGGGGTCCATTCTTGGCTCTTGGCATTGGGGATTTTCAAAGATAATGTTAAGTATCTTGCAGCCGTTCCAATAAAGGTAGCTTTCTGCTTATGTTCTTCAGTTAACGAGTTATCTGAAAGCCGTATAGGCCTTGCAGTTCCTCAATGCGGCGCTTATTGCACGTTCTTCCACTTCCACATTTGTTTTCATGCACTGTAATGCCAAAGAGAGAATTTATCCTCGAAAGTATTCGGCTTTAAAATAAGATATATATATATATATATATACAATTCATTTCAAAAAATCTTTATAATAATCAAGGCTGGATAGTCACTAAATGCATGGCTATTGTTGTTGTACATACGTCATCAATCCTTACAATGTGACGAGAGTGTATTGGATTTGCCGATATTTGTAATTGTGCAGTAAAAAAAATTCCGTCATTGATGCCCTTCAAGGAAGTTATTATTTGTATTTATTAAATCTCCATCCATTTGGTACATAAGATAAAAAAAAGCATTGACAATATGATTGGCAAATAAAAAATACTGCATTCATTAACAATATAGCTTTAGCATCCATTGAGGAGACACTAATGAGTTTTTTTGTGCCTATATGGTTCGATGAAATTATATATATATATCTTTAAATATATATAAATGCATCTATAAATAAAGGCAAGTTTAATAATAAAAACTTTTAATTCCCTCATCAATGTGCTTTTTGCACAGAGGCACACAAAAGAGAAGAAATTGAGCACATTTATATAAATGTATGTAGTATAAAAATAAAGTTTTTCCTTCTGTTCTTTGACATAATAACCAATTATGTAGAATAATGTTTGTCCTCCCTCGTGGGCTGTAAACTAAAAATAGGGGAAAAGTTTGTTGATGTTTAGATGGACGATCTATGGTAGTGTAAATGTTATTTACATGTATATATATATGTGTGTGTTTGTAAGCTTTATACATAGTTTATTTTTAAAATCTGTATCAAATACTTTAATTTTTTTCATGTATTAATTATATTTACTGTGAAAATTATGTTATACATAAGTTTTGGTGAAGATCGAAGTGTTGGATCCTTATTAGAATACGGAATTATATATATATATCGTTTAGCAATACTTCATTTATTTCTATAATTATACAAATACACATACAAAATAATCAATACAAAAGCAATTCATAGGTTTATAATTATTACTAATAGACTACAAATCATATTCAAGAATTTTAAAAATATAAAATTATCTCATTGTATTTTTGTAAGTATTTTTATTCATTCAATTTTTTTATAACCAGCTTTGATTTGAATCCATTATAAGTCAAATATTTCTTTCATTCGTAAGAACACTTCATATAAAAAACAGGGATGTCTGCTCTTAGCTCGTAGGACTTATATGTTACATGTTATTTTTATGTTTTTATAGGTAAGATGACATAACAACATTCTCCAATGAAGACTCATCGTGGCTCAAACAACAATTGGTTATGTTCTTGCTAAGGCCAGAGAAATGCATTTAATAAATCGTGAAAAAGGAGATATGTAATATTTTGATTATCAACAATGCTTTTTCATATCCTCACAGATGCACAATATAATAGAACCATAGATCCAAGAAACCGTAGCGTTTACGCTCAGTGCGGTAAGGCGTGTTATACTCACGTTGTTGAGGGTGGAGGTTCGATTCTTTGCGAGAGAAGAAGGTAAAAATTGATTTTAAAATATTGGAAAAAAGATTTCTTGGTTTGATCGATTAATTGATGCTTCTATTAATATTATAATATAAATATGCCAAAGTAATTGCGTATATATATTATATATATATATATATATATATTATAATATATATACGATAATATAAGAACAAAACTAAAAATATCATAACATTTATGATATCATTATCTTAATGAGATAATTAATAAATAAATATGTATACAAAAGCCATACATCAAATCATTATTATATATATATATTTTCACAATTTATATCAAAAAGTAACACAATCACACTTGAAATATTATAAAACTTTGTTAACAAGGGATGCATAAAACTGGATTGAAAATATTATATTTGTTCCTAGGCCTCGGTTCGGTTTCCATCCAAAGGTATATGGAATGCGAGTCGAAAAAGCAGCGTACCTCGCAAAGCTGCTAAAATTATTCATGTACTTCTGTTGACAGCAAAAGTTCTCGTGAGATTAACTTTTTTTTCGTCACCAATGCTTTTAAATTCAATATCACGAACTCTATTGCTTTTGAACTCTATTGCAGACGAAAACTTAGATCTCCCGTTGGATCCAAAGAGAATATAGGTCTCCACATATTGTTCATGCACTTTTCACATCCTCCCACATTAAAGGCAACGAATTGTTTTAGAAACGTAAGCGTGGGACATTCCACAAAAGCGTGGATGGTGCCGATGTCGATCTTACCAATATCCTTACATGGTTCGTAATATCTGATCAGATCTGCAGAAATTTGTAATTGTGCGTTGAACTTTTTTCCATGTTTTGTAGAGAACCAAAAATTATTAACTTTCCAACTTTTAGGAAGCTAAAGAAGTCTTTATATTTGACATAAATTATATTTGCTTCTTTAATATCAGGACTATAAGACCCTAGGCGGAAGAGAACGTGTTTATCAGCAGACCCCTACAGGGCGAAATGAAATCTTCCGTCATGAAGAATAGATCATTCTTTCGCGCTGTGGATATAGACGTTTTTTAAATGGTCCAATTTTTAAGTTCTTGTGGCTTTCCCAAAGTATAAGAAAAAGTATCTTTTTTGTTGGCGTATTATGTCTATGCGTAGAATCACCGATGAAATTCTTTGTAGGCATCCCGAGACGGGTCAAAGATTAGATGGTACAGAATCAGTTTGACTTAGTTTTGATGTTTTTTCATATCCATTCAGACACTCAATCATAATGGCAGTAAAATATAAAGCATATGAACAAATTTATAAGATATATAAATTTGTAAAACATCGATTTAGACTTCAATAATATAAGCACATGAATTCCATATAACTAATAGTAATAACACAAGGCATGAAGGAGTTAAATAGCAAATACACATTACATTTTTGCGCTCGAGGGCTCTGCATATTCTCCTTCCTATAATTGGGAAGAAGCTAAATAAAGCGAGGGGAAATATCTAAAGTACCTAAGGTCAAAGTTATGTAGTTTTGTAAATTAAGTTTGTTTATTTTGTGGCAAAGGGAAGGCGAGATATATAATTTAATAATTTACGAGAGGGCTTTCTTGCTTACCTTGTATGTGGATACAAAGCAGTGGGGTTAGCCATGTACACTTTTTACATCTTTTTTTTTTTGCTTTAAAATGGGAGTCAATTAACCGACCTGAGATGGAAAGAGGGAATAAACACAGATGTATTTGGAAGCATGACAATCAATATGGACAAATATCTACGGCTTTATCATGCTAAACTAATTGATTTACTTGTTTTAGTATATAATTTTCATCTATACCAAAGAAAAATATTCATATGAACTATTTTTTTGTAGTATATATATATATACATACAGGGTGGTAAGATCAATCCGGCGTTTTCTTCTCTCAACTTAAATACACATAAATTGTAAATTTTTGTTCAATTTTATTTAAGCATTAAATGCTCGTACAAATGTGTAGATTCTGCTTATTCAATCCATCCGCCTTCTGCGTCGATGACGCGCTGGATCTTGGCGCGGAAGGAGGAGCAGGCCTTGGCCACCAGGGCCCTGTCCAACTTCCTGGCCTGCTCCATTATGGAGTTGATTAGGGCGGCCTTGTTGTGTAAGCCAGTCGGTTGGTGTGTCGCTCAAGGTAGCCCCAGAAAAAATAGTCCATAGGATTCAAATCGGGAGAGCTAGGGGGCCAGTGGGTCTTGGGGACGAAGTCGTATGTGTTGTAGCCTTGAGTTTGTATCTGTGACAACGCAAATCCTCATTCACATAGGCCAACAAGTTACGTGAGAAACGTCCAGTTCCTTGGCGAAATCCCTGATGGACCTGCTGGGGTCGTGCTCGAAGATGTCTGACACCCTCCCGATGAAGTCGGGGTCCTGGCCTTGCGGGCGCTGCTGGAGGGCTGAAGGCCCTGTCGAAGACAGCACGAGGGTCCCTGGTATCCTTCAGATGCAGCTGAGCTCAGCAACCCTTCTTCTGTTGATCCCGAGCACTCAGAGACCTGGGTGTTGCTGATGGTGTTGCCCTTTATACAAAGATTCTGGATAACGGCACACCTGCGTTCTTGGTCGTTCCAGATAACAGGCTGTAGATTTCAATATGCGGCCATGACCATGATAAAATTCAACTGAAATGATCTCTTATATGTTAGCTGTCTGCTAAAAAATCAGCTGCGCGGATCAGATGACGTCATCCTTGTTAAAGGATGTCCTGAAACCCCGCCGGATTTGATCTTACCACCCTGTATATATATATATATATATATATATATTATATTATTGAAGATATCCGTCACATTGTATTTTTATTTCTATGACTAATGTCAACATATATATTTTTACAAATACTTCGTATAATATTAATAAGGTTATAAACGTAAAATATATATATATAGTACATATATTTAGTACATGTAGTTTATGAGCGACCTTCTGAATACTTATTATTGTTATTTCTAGGACCGATAATTGAGAGACAAGTTTTTCAAAGAGCAGTAGTCAATGTATTTTAAACATACTGAACTGTATTTAGGAGTGTGTTGTTTGTTTCCCCCATATTTTAGATTGCAAAACGTATTTGAGCATAGTGGCGTTAGAAATCACTAATTAAGTGATTTTTCTTAAATCCTTTACAGTGTTATGTTAGTTTTCTATATTTTATAAATGTGTTTCAGTTTTTATATGTTGTATAACTATTGATTTCATCATATTAGTAAAAAACATGAATGCTTAATAAATATATAATTAAAATATCCCAATTACCATATTATATATATATATAAGAATGGTTGACTGTCCTGGTGAAGACTACGATCCTATCTCTTCTAGGATAGATGATGACCTAACTATGGTGATAATATTTAACGACGTTGTAAAAACTATTTATTTCATTTGCAATTTATTATTATATTTTGGTATAAATGTTTTCATTTGTGTCTTCAAGGAAGCAAATGCGATGCAATGTTTTTCTTACATTGTATCTATGTATTTTACATTAATAATAGTATCTGACATACTCAAAAGAGTTTAAATAGCATCATCATACCATCTCCACATTTAAGTCCTCATCCCTCTAGCAGAGTCGATGATTTTTCTGTTATAAATCGTGATCATAGTTCCTCCTAGGAACGGATAGGATCATGATCTCTACTAGGAGAGTCAAAGACCCTACTGGATCTCAACTGCGACTTTTACAAAATTACGTTTAAATTTAAGGGAGTGCAGTAGCTAAGTGTGTTAAAGCGTGTTCAACCCTCGATGGTGAGGGCGCAGGTTCGAATCCCCGAAGGGGAAGATCAATTTTGATTAACTTCATTACTGAAATCCTAGGTTCGATGCAATAATTTTAACGCTATAATACATATTTAATTCTATTGAACCAAATAGGCAAAACAAAATCAGTAAAAAACTATTTTTTATAACTTTTGTTTTGTTCAATAATATTTTGCTAAATTTTAAACATATCCTTTCATTGTTTTTGTTTTTAAAATGTGGATAAAAACTAGTCTCCGTTAAATTATCTCAAAATTTGGCTTTATGATTTATAACTAATTAGAAATAAATATAGGTCATCTTGAGCCAGTTTGCTGATCAGCCATTTTTTCCCTCTCTCTTCCTCTTATATATATATATATATATATATATATATATATATATATATATATATATATATAATATATACTGCAGTAAACTTTTTAAGGCTATTTACTAATCTAGTATTGATAAAACAAATATAAGAATTCATTATTAACTCGTTTATTTACTACTAGATAAGCCCCACGAAACCAGAACTTAATCAAGTTTTTACATATTTATTTCAAAGAATCCTGGAGTTATATACAGTTAATCCAAAGCAAGTGATGATCACCCGTCCATAATGGCCAGTCGTCCATAGCAAGGCAATAAAAAACCTTCTTTAACAATCACTATTGGGGGTTTCCTTGAGCGTCCGCTTGTGAGAGGTTTGTCTTTTTATCTTTGTTTCATTGAATTATAAGTACATAAGTACAAAAACAAGTCAATTTAAAAACTAAAGTGATTACATAACTCTAGAAGAAAATAAGTAACGTAGTTTGTTTTTAACATTTTTCTGCGTACACAACAGGAAAGGAAGGAAGGCATATTTTTGTATGTGTGTTTATAAATATATATTTATATGATAAAAATATAACAGCTTTAATACCACTTCTATGGGTTAAATAAGTATGGGGATAAAAATCCCTCGCTTTTTTCAAATTTAAAAGGGGAAAATGTGTGTTTTTAAAGTCTAATAGAAACATCCTATGTGTATTATTCAAGGAATACAACGAAGGACCAAAAATAATCTTATAAAAGGATAACTAAGTTGTCTTTTAGTCTTCACTTATTTAATATTTGTTATTATAATATTATATTTCTTATGAAGACATCCTGGTTGTAGTATAAATTATAATGATATACAAATTATAATCATTGTGCGTATAACTAACTTTATCAAAGGGAAAGGTTAAAATTATCTTTTAACAATTGAGAAATGGCTCACCTCCTAGCGAAACAAAAATCTGAGTATTAAAACTTTTTATAATAAGTTGACCATTTTATTTAAGCATAAATATTATTGCCATTCCTGAAAAGACAATTACGCTTATTTTTATTTATATAAATAATAAATGTTCTTGTTTTTAGTGTGTGTGTTGTAATGAGATACATTTGGTGTCAATATGACACTAGCTTTAGAACTACTAAAAGTGATAAAATTAATTTTGATAAATATAATATATTTGATAAATCAGAAGATAAATAGAAAAACCAAAGATAAATTAAAAAAACCAAAACTTCATTTATTTAGAGATGTCTTGAGATCCTTGTAGCCGCTCGCCTTGCTTGTAGATGGGTAGTTGCCTGCCTCCAGAGTTCAGGAGGCGAATTCCATGTTTTTGCCATGTTGACTGCAGCAGTGCAGCCCATAGAATTAGGTCTCCTGAGATCGCTCGTTCAAATTCTTGTCCGGGAGTCCGAGGTGCAGAAGACATTACTGAGAGGGAATTTGAAAGGTTGACCACCTTCCAAGCAGCCCACCCTGACTGGCGAACTACAGTCTCGTTTATTGTTGGTATTGTCGCTCTGTCGAGGACCTCATTCTATCAGACCTCCGGACATGGGCGAGATCGTTAAGAGCGACTTGTGCTCCGCCGTCACAGTGATGTGGCTGTGAGGTCAGTCCTGACTCGGTCGGGAGTCGCACAGGTCGGGTTACCCAGATCAGAGTCTGGGCCTTGCCAATAACAATGGCATTGGCGATGTTATACAGGACATGTGTTTTGGGCATTGAGTCGTCTCCTAGCCGGCGGATGGTTCCGACTCTCCTCCTTAAGTCAGCAGCGATCATAGCATGATGCACTTCAAAGCCATTACACCCCTATAGGGTGACACCAGGATATCTAGGGGTGACAATGATGAGGAGCTATGTAGTAGCATTTTCTGTATTTTGTCGCGTTTAGACAGACTCCAGTCCTCTTGGAGTATTCTGTGCCACTACGGGATCAATTGTCTATCGCCCCTCCGACCTCAGGCCACGAGGATGCAGCAGCTAGACCTGATGTGTCATCAGCGTAGATGCTGATGGCAACGTCCACCTCGGAGGTCGCATTTTTATACGTAGAATCAGGGAGATCTGAAGTGAGCAGGATAAACAACAGTATATTTCTCTTTTCCCAGAAATAATTCGAAATACAGAGTTATTCAATTCAAGTTTATGAAAATAGCAGTGGCATTTACACCCTGTTAAATCTTGATTAAGACCAGCCTTTGGATAATTTGTTTGTTATGACTATATATATATAAATTAACTTTATAAAATGAGAAATAAAGAAATGTCCCATAAATTACAATTATCTTAATTTGCTATTTATATCAAATAAGGACCAAGTCATTTTTCATTTTCTTGATAGTGAACAAATTATAACTATGCACTTATGGCTACATATTGAAATGTTTCATATAATATAGTGTTTAAAGACATAAATTATGTATTTAATAACTTTTATTTTTATTTTTCCAGAGCTTTTATTTTCAAGTACTTCAAAAATATAAATATTTATAAGTAGCTACAAATGAATTGCCAAATGATTTAATTATTGTGCATATTTTAATATTATCAATATTGAGATTATGCTTTATTTTAGAAATGGCTTCCTCGATTTAAGCAGCCATTTCTTGACTAAGTTTTCGAAATTAGAAGGTAACAGTGTATAAAGAAATTAAAGGCTTTTTTACAAATCTCTGCTTGTTTAATGGTATTAATTTGCACTATTCTTTATCAAGGTACCTGAGTCTTTATCAAGATACTGACCATGGATATTTAGACCGATTGGCGTTCCGAATCCTATGGGATCACTTTCACAATTAGAAATATGTTTAATATGGCTCCAATTGTTTGAAAGCCATATATGTTATTACATTAACATGTGGGGTATAACTATAAAGACGCTTTAAAATATACTTCAAATACAATATATATATATAATAATATTGTGAGGTTCAGTTATAAACCCCAATATGTCATAATTATTCATTGGATTGGTTTAGACGCTCAAATAACTATTATTGTTTCCCTTCAAACTCTGTTTTTATTATGAATTGATATATCTGATGAAAAACTTTTGTGTGTAACCAAAATTATAAGTAATACCAATAACTTTCATAAATACTTTGGCTTTATCGTAAAAGCTGTGAATATTTGATTTTTATAAGACTACTTTATATTGTGAGGTATTTAAGAGGAAGTTTAATTCAAACCCAATTGGTGATTTATGTATATAAAAGGCAGATTTCATTGTTTTTGTTTTCATCTTTTAAGACTTTATTGAAATTTAGTGTAAATGCATAAATACAAAATACAAATACATTATAGTTAAAAATTTAAAGTCAATACAAACCATTAAACGCTCACATAAAAGTACAATCACTTGATAAAATAAGTTCAAATTAATTAGATATTAAAATAACATGATTAGGAAAAAATTTAATTCAAAACTAGACTGTTTTTGTAAAATCGTAGTAATTTTTTTGATGGTGAGAGGTCCTCTCGGAACAAGAGGGGAAGTACCAAACGATGTCACTCGTGAATATCCAGCTTGAATCCTCTGGATCTTGATGGAGAGCGCCATGTACCGAGCTGCTGCTGATAGGACAATGGATTTTAGTTTGTTATCCTACTTGCATTTATTGAAATATTGTGTTAAATTTTAAGATTAAAATATCTTTTACACATTCATTTTACGGTACTTTTGTTCATACTCATATTTCAGTTCATAGTTTGTTCATATGATAATTATTGATGTTATCTTGTGTTTCATATTAGTATGAACAGTGTTGTTCCCTAACGCGCGTGCGAGTAATATATTACTTTGTGATATTACTGCGCAATAACTAGAAAGAACAAACATATTAGATATTACTTTCAAGTAATAACTAATATGTAATATCCTAGTTACATATTACATTCGTAAAAAAATATTCGACAGGCATTTTGATGAAATTTATGATCTGTGAATGTATGTGACGTCACCCAATGGACATAATACTGCTTATTAATAAAATTAAAAATGCCACGTCAATATTGATATTTAAGACAGGGGATTCCATTAGACCCAAACACACAGAACAACCTTTTCGTTATTTATGGAGAATTTTATCGTAAAGAAATAAGTTCCTCAAAGCCCTCGGGCCGCATGTCGATTGAGGCTTTTAGGATTGAAACCCAAACGCCAACCCAATTAGGAATGAGAGGAACCCTAATTTACAATATTATACACCCCAAGCCTCGGTCCCACCTGCTGATATAGGCTTTTATTTAGGGTTGAAACCCACCGCCAACTCTGGCAAGGTATAAGAGGAGTCCTTACTTTCAATCGCATACACCCCAAGCCCTCGGGTCCCGCCTGCTGATATAGGCTTTTATTTAGGGTTGAAACCCACCGCCAACTCTGGCTAGGTATAAAAGGATTCCTTACTTTCAATCTCATACACCCAAGCCCTCGGGTCCCCGCCTACCGTTATGGCTTATATTTAGGTTGAAACCACCGCCAACTCTGGCAGGTATAAAAGGATGCCTTACTTTCAATCTCATACACCCCAGCCTCGGGTCCCGCCTGCGTTATGGTCCTTATATTTAGGGTTGAAACCCACCGCCAACTCTCGTTAGGTATAAAAGGAGTCCTTACTTTCAATCTCATACACCCCAAACCCTCGGGTCCCGCCTGCCGTTATGGGCTTTTATTTAGGGTTGAAACCCACCGCAACTTGGCTAGGTATAAAAGGAATTCCTTACTTTCAATCTTATACACTCCCCAGCCCTCGGTTCCCGCCTGCCGTTATGGGCTTTTATTAGGGTTGAAACCCCCGCCAACTCTCGTTAGGTATAAAAGGAGTCCTTGGATAATTAAACCTATGCCTCTCATAATGTAAGAGTCATTTTTTTAGTCTTTGAATTCCCCACTTTATCATGTTGTGAGCCATGTGCTCACTTTATACATTACAATTCATATATAGGATTATTATAAAAATGCAAACTAGGTTTGGTGAGATTTTACAAATCCCTTTTGAATTGCCTTTACTTATTGTTTCGGAATGCTCAAAAAAGTAGTATATTACTCAAAGTAGTATATTACTTTTGTGAAGTAATAACTAATATTGAAAAAAGTATTACTACGCAGTAAAAAGTAGTATATTACTTACTACTTTCAAAGTAATATTCGACCAACTCTGTGTAGAACTATGACATTTAAGAATAGATTATTCAACTAGTTCTCCTTACAAATATGTACTAAAAATGATACGTCATACTTTTTAGAGCTCAGAATAACTTATATATGTATACATTGTTCGACGTATTTTTTTAGAATAAATACAAATTGATTGTATCAATAATGCCTTTGTTTATCTTTGTAAAACTATTATTATAAGAGGATTAATGCTTACTTATGATTTGATCCGATTAGATCTTCCATTTTTACTTTATTTGTTCATGCGTCATTTGCTCACTTTGATATATAGCGCATTGTTTTCCCTCTTCTTTTATGAAACATTGTTCAAGGGAATAAATTTTGTTTCTTCAAAAACGATACTTATACGGTCTAATCACAAAAGAACTTTAATATATATATAAATATATATCCTATAAACAAAGAGGTTTATTGATACTTTAAAAAAATATTTTTTTTAACAAATTAAAACCATCGTTGTATATATGAAACTCGCATATTTGGCCGCCTACGGGCGCCCATATGTCATAGTACATAAGTTTCTTAAAATTTGTATCATTTATATTTATCATAAAATAGGTTTTCTAAATGTCAAATGAGTTACAATAATTTTCTGTTTGTACAAACATTCCTCATAAAAAGTTTGACTTTGTCCATAGAATATGTTTTTAGGTCACAAGAGATGCTTTTTCTTTTTCTTTAATCCTCTCTTTACCTGAAAAGTTGGTAGTAAAATTAGAAAAGGTGATTCTTCTTGTTCATTTCTGGTCCATCACTTTGCAAATAGTTTTATTAGGTCCGCCTTGACCCCAAAATTCCATAGGTATCTTCAAAATTCAAATTGTCCATAAATGTGGGTGGAGATAACGTGTAGACATACAGACGGAGGGACGGACAGAGATTGGTGAATTATTATAGAGATTGGCATGTTGGATATAATTTCATTATAATGACATCCATATTACACAATAAAACGATCCCTCGTTGGCTTGTAAAAGTGGTATTAAAGGCGAAGAATGTCTCCTGTTGCGGTATTCACTTCCTGTAGCTTGTAGCGATCAAATAAAAAGTGATCTGTTGTTTCCTTGCTATACATAGTTTAAAATTTACTCCAGCAATGATCCATATATCCATAGAGTTTCTGTATTAGCAAAAATCCTTCTATTGATTTTTTCAAATTAGTTATCTTGTTTCCAATGAGACGTCATTCAAAATTCCAGAGAAAGAAGTACCCTTTTTAAAGCATCTTCTATATAAAAATTATGTTTGTGTTATGCAGATGACAAAACTAAACAGTTTATTCATTGACAATGTTGTCTCAATACAGAGGCGAATGAAAAACATTACACTCATTATCCTTGGAGTAGTCTATTACAATTGATTTATCTTGTCTCCTCTGTGACGTAATCAATAATATTACAGAAGTTTAAAAAATCCTTCTTATACGTTTTTTAATTTATTTTGATGTGATATATATAAATAATTTATGCGCAGTTTTAAGCATATATGCTTTTTGGTTTGAAAAAAAGAAGTCAACATGAGAGAAAGAGGACATTGAAAACGCATAACATCTTTCCATTCGTCCTTTCACAGACTACATATTTAATCTATTAGAATCACAGATAACTCTACGATCCTCCAACATTAAAAGAAGCAATAAAAAAGTACTTTATAGGACGGTATATATGTATATATACATATTATATATATACAAAAATTATATTTCTCTTCGAATTCTGATAGACATTTATTGCGAAGCATAAGTAGAAGCGAACTCCATACATAGTTTTAGCTTTAATGGCAGAGTAGGAATTATATACATACGCAAAAGAGAGGATGGATAAAAAGAAATGTATAAAGTTAAAGAAATATGATAAACTTTTATTGATAAAGTTTTTTTAAATGTAAAAATAATATATATATATATATATATATTATACATGCGGAATGCTTAGGATTATTGCAAAAATTGCCCATTAGGTAAGTATTTTGTTTTTACGTCATATATGAAATAGCAAACAAAACAACAATTTATGGACATATTTTATTCTGCGCATATTAAGAACGTGTTTTTTTTATTTATCAAATAGCAATAATACATGGTCGAGATGATTTTCTTCTTTCTTTTTAAGAGTAGTTAGTTGATAAATGTAAATAATCTTATTTTTTCCTTATAGAAAACTAAAATGGTTGCATTTATGTTGTAATCTGTTGAGACGAACAAGTGTGAATATTACCCATATTGTACGTTCCAAAAGATTAATGTGATGCGTTGTGGGAAAATATGTAATATTTTTTTATATGAAAGCGTATATATTTATTATTAATTTTTGTATGCCTTACAATCCGATCTTAAGATTTATAGGTGTCGTGTCATTAAAAGGACTGACTACGTAATTATTTAAATAAAACTTTGAAATGTCAATGAATATTTTATCATAATTGTTATAAAGTTATACTTTATATAGTGGCCACTCAAGGGACAAAAAAAGTGTCCTCTAAATACAGTTGACCGCTTTACTCAGAAGGTTTCTCTTCACATCTTTGTTCAGCGTGAAATATTAAGGTTACTGCTATACACAGGTGCTTCCTAACACAGGTTTGACTGTATATAATATTCAAGTTCACCTACTCATTATTATTACACTACTTAATATTTGATTCCTATATTTATTCTATGTAATTAGCAATAATTATATATTGTCATTAAGTAATTATGTCAAGTTCAATCAGGCTAATTTGCATTAAGGACTATTAATAAACATACAAGAATGTTTGATGGTTTAATACTTGTATTAATGCCAATGAAATTATGATTCAAATTGTCCCTGATAATATTTTAGGAAAGAAGCCGGCAGATATTTAGAAGGAACTATTAAAGAAATTCGACATTACAGAATTGCTCAAGCAAAAAAGACTGGTTTCTACTCATAATGCATTATCATTGCCACTACGTAAAAAAACTTGTTGACAAAGGGAGTTGCATCCTTGCATGTAGGGAGTTTATTTTCGACGACGATGGCAGTTCGTCACGGGTCTGTGAATGGAAATCTCGTACATGGCTATGATAACCGATTTTTTGTCATGAATATTACTGTTTGGTGTGGGTGGCATGCTGGAGGTGTCATTCTTTTTCGTCGACGATGACAATCGTCACGTTACTGTTAATGATAACCGTTACATGGCCATGATATCCGATTTTACATCTGAAATGGAAGATATGGACTTGGACGTTATGTGGTTTCAACCAGGGAGATATAGAGACAAAGAGAACTTATTGGATTCTCCAGAGAAATACGTCAATTTGTCCAATATAAACATATAATCTTTCTATCTCTATGATCAACTTATGATGACGGAGGTCCAATTACTTTTGTTTATATTGGACACAGAATACAGCTGAACGACGATGCTATCTGCTATTGAAGGGAAGTAGCTCTCTTATCTTTATATATCTACCTATGGTTTCAACAAGATTATTTAACACTTTATACACACCTATTGCCACTATCGATTTATGAGAATTTGATTTGTGAGCGTGTCCTCTCCAGAAATGGCCAGTCAATGTGCCGCCTCGCTTGGTCCGATTTAAGACCCTTACACTATGTTCATCATAATCATGTGAAAGCCTAGTCTACATCAATAATCGTTTGACGTTAGAAGAGCTCAGAACAAACATTTATTGCAAAAATTGATGTAGATTCAACAACCTATTTATATTGAAAAGTCGTCGCAAATTGGGTGCAACGGTTGAACTTCGGTGCATGTTTGATGGTCATTTAAACGGCATCGAATTGCATTCCTAAAAATAAACAGAAAATGTATTTTGATGGCCAATAAAAAATATTTGATAACCATAAATGTTTCGTTTTATTATTTAAAAACTTTTGAAGCCTCTCAAAAAAACCATTTACATGTTCATTTCATGATTTCATTAGTTGTGGAACGTCAGTCATTTTATATATTATTATTATTATTTGATGTTATCAAATATATATATATATATATAATTTAAATGCTATTCTTTTTTTAATGACGTCAATATAGCAAGCGATAGCCGCCAACTCTATTGACAATATGAATGAGCTACCTTTTGATTCATATACCTACCTTGCTAATAACTACTTTTAGAAAATAAAATCATAAGTCCATGCCTCAAAAAAATCGATTGAATTTAGTTATCATGTACAAAAATTGAAATATACATCACTCACTTCATGACTTTAAATTTATTCAATGTGTAGAGCAACTAGCCTGGCCCCATGGCATAAATATACATACACGATGACGATACTTCAGAATTAAGGGTTTCATGGTCATCGCTCTTGGTTAGATCACCACGCCAATAGATAAGGCAACACCTTGAACTATTAAGCGTTGCTACGCAACCAAATATAATCAGACTATCTGATTTAAATATAATAATTATTATCAAATATGCCCAGTTTCACATATCTTGTAAAAAAAGATAAAGCCGTGTGTGTTTAATGTGGTCAATGCACAAAAATATGAATAGGCTGTGTGTCAGAGGCACTGAGTGATAGTAGTAGTAGTAGTAGTAGAGTCCCATCTCGGAGCAATCAACGATAATTAAGCCAAGGACCAAAAACACTATATATTTAAAATAAAGTGAAATAAATCAGTAATAAACAACACATAGGGATCATATGTTTTTATTTATGGAGGTGAAAAGAGGGAATTAAGTAATATCAATAGTAACTAAGGCATATATACACTCAGAGAGTGCAAACCTCCGCCGTCATGAGCCTTCCGAGGCGGATTTTTCACGACTGGGGTGAGGCGTAGAGAGACGGGGAGGGTTCCCCTAGACGGAAATTCCGAGAGGAACAGGCTCCACGCACCCATTTCACAGCACAGCGACATCTATTGGCAGGTAGGCTAACTTGGAAAATTTAGTAGTATTTAGCTCATTTGGCGCCTTAATTCTGCACTCAGAGATGCCAAATTTAATCACTTCTTCCTTTTTGCACTTCCAACAATCCTCCACAAAATTTCATCCAAATCGTTCAGTACTTTTTGAGTTATCCTGCTGACCAAACCAACAACCCACAACTAACAAACCACAAACGCCAGTGAAAACAATACCTCCTTCGGCGGAGGTAATAAGAAGTTACACCCTTTGAGCCACACGTCATCGTGATATCAACCAATCAGTGTGTGAGGAATTTTTTTTTAAAAAGAAGGCGGCAAATGACGCCATTTTGAAAAGAAAAGGAATAAGTTATAGCTTCATAATAATGTTATTCTAATAGCGGTAGGGCGGATTTATTTGTCAACACATACTAAAGTGACATATTTGCCCGGGCATTCATCATAACAAATTTGTATGTGTTATACTCATATAAGATTTATAAACCATATTTTAATTCAATTCATACATCATTTTGCTTATTTTTTTTCATGATTTGTTTTCATGCTTTTATAATATTGTTGTTAACGTTTCTTTCGTGTTTACACATTTTAATATCATTTATTTAGATATGATGTTTTAATAATTAATGGGTCAAGTCACAGATGTATTATTTTAAACTAAATGTTTAGTTATGATTTTGTTATACATTCACTCTTGCTCCTTTTATTTATTTAATGTTGGTTTATATATATATATACCATTTTTAAATAAATGGTCCATCATTTTAAGAAAAAAATGAATAAAAATTACTTATTTTTGATAGGATTTGCCTTTACGCATTACCATATCTATTTATTTACAATGTAACCATATAATTAATATTTCTTAGTCATACACACAATTTAAAACCTTTAAAATGGGATTTATTGTTCTGTATTGTATCAAGTATTTAGTAATGTACAATATGATATTCACGTGTTTATTATTATTATGTCTGCCCAAATGGTCACTGGTAAAATATTTTTGTATTTATATTTTTCTGTTCATTTGCCTCTAATCTGATGTTCATAGGTTGTATTCATTCTTAGGACCTTGTAACTCTATCAAAAATATTTAAGGGCCCTCAGACTCTTTTCAAAAGACAGTTTATTGAAGTAATTTATGTCGAACACAAATAAATACATTTTAATTCCTCCATAAGTGAGTCCCAATAAGAGTATATATATATATATACAGGGTTGTGAAACGGAACGTAGAATTGAACGGCGTCCTCCGCGGAACGGAGAAATTGAACGGAGACACGATGAACGGGAACGGAAACAAATTGAACGGAACGTGAACGGAACACTAAAATTTTGTCTTTTTTGCGTTCCGTTCAAATAATATTCAAGACGAAATGACCGAACTTCGATTTTAGTATATATTATACATTTTTATAAGGTTCGTTGTCGGTCACTAAATTCAATTATTTAGTTACTGTAGTGGTCCACGTTTTATGTCGTTAATTGTACATAACCAATTTATATCTCAACCTGAAATTCGTTTAATCATTATACTTTAAAATTTGAGATTTTGCTCTATGTTCTTCTTCTCTATAAAGTTATGTACGAATGAATTTATGTTAATGTTTTTATTAAGTTTTTTAATCCATCAAACTTTTTGTGTAACCTCTATAAAACGGTCGTCGTCAAAGTGTTATCTTTCAATCTGAAAGATCTTTGCCTAGGCTACACTTGTAGTACAAAGAAGTTAGCAAGAAATTATTTATTAGAAGAGGCTGAATTATTGGAAGATTTTTCCTTCTAGTCAACGTTCGCAAGAACCCGCAGCGAGAAAAAGTCAATTTCTTTGCCAAGAGACCGAAGAAACTGATTCGTGTGTAAGCAGGAGGTGACCGCTTCTTAACCTTTGTGTGGTGTTCGGGTCTGTGGGACCCTTTTTCATTTGTGTCTCAAAGAAAATATACGAATTTTTATTATTTGGATCAAACTCAGATTCAT
Organism: Caligus rogercresseyi; assembly: GCA_013387185.1. Classification (NCBI taxonomy): domain Eukaryota; kingdom Metazoa; phylum Arthropoda; class Copepoda; order Siphonostomatoida; family Caligidae; genus Caligus; species Caligus rogercresseyi. The sequence continues at coordinate 7,442,971 of CP045910.1, read as the reverse complement.
TGGCCTTGGCTCATTTTCTGTGAAGAACTATATCACAACCGTTTTCAGTGACCAACACCCATACACAGCCCCCCTACACATTTAATTACAAGAGGGTGTTTCGGGTCTGCTGACCCGGGGTCATGAAAGGTGAACTTTTAGGTCTTGTGCACCGTACCAACCTACAAACCATCACCTGCAAAGCCTGAAGTAAGTGTGATGCTATTACAGTTGATGCTGGCACGCAATCTTGTGTGGTGAGGAGAGGAGTTAGGAAATATGATATTTTCATTATTTAGTTACCGTGCCCGCAACACAAAAAGAAGTGATGTTTTATTTATAAATGGTGACCTAATAAAGGTAAAAGACTATTATTTACCATTTTCTTTTGTTTTATTGATTGTCAATTGAGATAAGGGAAAAGATCATTTTGAGTGATTTTAACATAAATAGTTTTATTGTGTTAGTGAGACCCCGAAACGCAGCGGGTCCACAGACCCACGAACAGTGGCTGAGTTAAAAATATAAACCCCCCAAGGGTACCGATGAGTCTGAGTAATGCATCAATTATTGCTTATAAAGGATTAAAAAGATTTTCATTCGACATCATGTTATACTTCCAGCATGCATTTCGGAGAGACTCTTCTCCAAATCTAAATCTTTTATATGGCGCAGGACAAGGCAAAATATAGGAGATAAAATTTCGAAAAACACTCCTTGTATCAGCAAATGATATCGTTTAATTTATAAGTAATGCTATTCTTAAGATTGTAAGCAAATAAACTTTTTGTATGTCTCAAGCAATAATATGAGTATCTAGACCGAGAAATTCGGTGGACCATACTGAGTGGGATTTTTACATCTTTGACTTTCATATTGTACGTTATTAGGTCGGCAAAAAAAAATATGTTAATTTTTCGGGCCGAGCCTCTGGCTCATTATTTTATATATTAAATATATTATCGAAGTTTGTAAAGTTTTTGGAACTTTAATTGCGGTAACTAACTTCAAGTCGACACTATTAGGGCCTGGTTTAAAATTTTATATCCGATACATACGAGGATGCAGTGAAAAGTAAAGAGCCTTCTTATGAGAATAGTTTTGAAATCCAATTTTGAACGGAACGCAAATTTGAACGGCTTCCGCGGGAACGGGATGAATGAACGGAACGATGACGGAACGAAAGAGTTGAACGGAACGATGAACTGGACCGGAAAAAAGTGTGGAACGCGTGCAAGCCGTATATATATATATATATATAGTATATATGCATATATATATGTATATAATATTATATATATTATATTTCGTTATATATATTAGAGATATAATATATATAGTATATTATATAAAATATCTAAGGATGTCCAATAATTAGCATTCCATTGAAAATATATTAATAATTTTGAAAAGCCAGAACTTTTGTTTAGCTATATGTTTAAAGCTCCTTGCCTTTAGTTTTAGTTTTGAGGGTCAGTTTGCTTCTTTTTTTTAACAAAAAAATATGTACTCTCACCCCTCTAAAGATCTTATATTTATAAAATATTCTGATGGACTTGACTGATGGATAGCTCAAACTACATGTTTTTTAAAGAGTTTGGGTCAAAGTATTGATAAATAAAGGCAATATAAATCAATAAGAAAGAAAACTTTATATCAAATGATAATAAAAACCTTATTTTAGATATAAATCCTAATTAAATTTTATTTTTTTAAATAATAATAAAGGGTATCATTATAGACATCATACAATTTTTCAAAATGAGTAAAGACTCTGTGATATTTTTGTATAAATGATTGGTAGACAGAAAAGTAGCTGCAAATATAAATAAAATATATTTCTAACTATGAAATAAGACATCCCTTCACTGTTGTTTACTTTGTGTGACGCACATTATACTTATGTCACACATTAATAAATGTTGCACTCGAGAAGTACCTGGCACAGTTCACCCATCCTTTGCCAGAACTGCTCGACCATCTCACGCCAACTTCCTGTAGATAAACGTCATGTTATTTTATTTCAATAAAATAGTTAAAACATTTGGCAAATAGAAAAAGTATTATACTGTAATAAACGAAATGATATACCTAGTTTGTTATAGAAACAAAACATAAAGTTTATACATGTACATTTTATCAACATAGTTATAAGAGAGACAAAAAAGTGTTACCACATAAAATATACCACATTGTTTGACGGAAAGAGAGCTACGATTCAGAGGATTCTGTGATATGGAGAACCAAATTTTTGTCAATCATCCACCATTCACATCATTCGTTCAAATAGTCACAAACAATATTTTTTTACAAACTTGAATACACCACAAAAATGGGAAAAATGGTGATTTCCTCAAACATGATCTCTTTTCATGGCATCACTGATAAATCAATATTCATCAGTGGAAAGTTCCTCCTTCAGCTAAAAAGAGCAGCATCCCATCATCTTGTCCCCTGTCCCCTGAGGATGAGTTTTGACGCAAGAGAAGAAACGTATAAAATCTCAGTTCATTACTTGAAAGCTCTAAACTTATCAAATTTCTGGAAGAGTAGTATATTGTCCTCCATTTCAAGAATCGTTTCCGGAAAGCGCTTTTAGCCCCGTTCCAAATATCCACCGGAAGTGTGTTCTTTTTTACAGCTTGTAAGGACAGAGGAAAGTTATACAACTCTTTCAGCTATGCTTTTGTGTGGATGTCCCTTACTCCAATTTTGAGAAATAATTTCATCAGTTATCAAACACATCAAGGAAACTCAATTTGCTCCCAGTAATTCTCTTCAGTCTTACTTCTAATGTGCCCAAGTCTCCTAACAAGAGTGAATATGTTATCAGGAGTTGCTCGGCATCAAGATTCCAGGGACCTCGGCTGGGAGCTGGAATTTTGCTGGAGACCTGTGAAATTCTTCTCATCTTGCACCGACAATGCTTAGTTCTACCTAAATCGACTTTTATGTTCTTACAAAAGATAATGATTTTTAGACACTTGTTGTTTTAATACTTGGTTTGTTTGTTTTGTGTGTGTTTTGTTTTTTTTTAATATTTGTTTGTTTGTTAATATTTTTTGAATAATGTGTGATGACTTATCTTTGTGTAATAATTTTGAACTAAAATGTTTAATTATATATATTTTTATAGGTATTTACACACAATTTCTATGAAGTAAAGAAAACGCGATCTCTTCCAATGAATATCATACTTTTTAAATAACCACTGGATGCAAAGGAGGAGCAAAACATAAATCATAGCAGCCACAAAAACAACAACTGTTGCTGCTGCTGCATTCTCTAAACACGTTTTTTTTATATGGATACATGAGAATTAACGGCTCCTACAAAAAAAAAATATACTATACATATAACTCCTCCAATGGATTTCACTTCGTAAAAACGAGTTTGCAATGAGTACATACTTTAGACACACGTAACACAAAATAAATGCTGATAATTAAATGATTGATTACCTTAAGAAAATTAATTGTATTTTGTAGCCCCAAAATGTATATATATATATACATATATATAAATCAGATTTGTTGACGTTCGCGAAAAATTGTCGTTTCATCGTTCGTTTTAAGATTAAATATATATATATATAAATTATTATATTATATACAGAGTGGCTAGGCAAAAATGTCCGGTTTGATATTTTGATTTTGTGAACTTAATTAACTTTTAATTTGTTGCTTCTATGGCACTGAAATTTATTTGGCTTTAAGTAGTAGGTATATAAAGGATCTAAATTATTCAATATGGCCTCCATTGGCCTTCACGACGGCTTCGAGGCGGGGCCGGAAGCGTTTGCAGGCATTTATAATGTGCTTCTCAGGGTAGTTGTCCCACTCCTTGATGATGGTGGCCTTCAGAGAGTCAAGATTGAGGTGAGGGGTCCGGTTGGTCTTGCTCTCAATTGCGCCCCACGAGAAATAATCCAGCGGATTTAGATCCGGGGATGACGGTGGCCAGAAGTTCTTCGGCCAGAAATGGGCCATATTGTCCTTGCAGAACTTTTGGTTCTTAGCCGCCCTATGAGATGGTGCACCATCCTGCTGCCACACATAGTTTCCGGTGGGGTAGTTTTTTTTAACCATGGCAGAACAGTATACCTCAGGACTTTGTAGTAGGCCTCGGTGTCGATCTTCTCGTCCGGCCGAAAGAAGAATGGAGGCATCTTCTTTCCGTCGGACCTGAATACACCAAGGACCATCACTTGCTGGGGATTCTTGGTCCTGAAGACTCCTTGGACATCCTCACGTTGCTTAGCAAGCCATCGATCATTTCTGCAATTGTAAACTTGGTCCACCGTGAAGATCTTTTCGTCTGAAAATATTTTGATGAGACACGGCTTCTTTTTCAACCAATTTAGGATGATCTTGCACCTATCGAGCCTCTTCTCCATCGCTGCTGCTGTCAATAGCTGTCTGTGGGTCCGAACGAAAAAATGACGACTGTTTTTTAAGAAAGTAAATTTTTCCATGAACTTTTGCCTATATGGTTTGATAGAATTGCATCCGATAGGATATAAATAAGCATTATAGCATTAAAATTAGTCTATCGAACCTAGGATCTTATCAATGAGGTAGACCAAAAATGACCATCCCCTCTCGGGATTCGAACCTGCGCTCCCAACATTGGGAGATGAACACGCCTTAACACGCACGGCTATCGAGCTCCCTTTACCTTTTTTGGCCTCAAAAACGAACGACAAACGATAGGATTGTTTTGTTGTCGATCAACGAACGACAAACCAAAAGTCTGACACACATATATATATATATATATATATATATATATATATATATATATATATATATATATATATATATAATATATATATATATAATATATATATATGATTGTATTGTTGTGTTGTGTGCACGCGTGCTCTGTGGCTCCTCCGAGAATATTGAATTTTCTCCGGAATTACTCCGTTTTGAGGATAATTTTGTATATCTGCGGGATTCTTGGAGTCGTGGCAATCGTGGTGAGGTCGGACCGACATGGAGTCGCGATCGTCCTCGCCATCAACTACAAGGCAGACAAAGATTGGGGAGTTTCTGCCCCCCATAACACCGAAACCCCAATTACCTCCGAAGCCACAAAGCCTTCCCTTGAACTCCACTGAAAAAGTGGAAGACAGTCCAAGGGTACAGGTCAAGGAGAACACAACATCGGGCTTCCGAAACGAAGCCCCAGAAAAAGTATCCTACAACAAAATCGCTGAGATGGGGATCTCAGAGCGGAATCCATTCAAAACAAATAGCTCCTCAACGCTGGAAAGTGATGAGGTAAACAACGAGGAAGGATGGTACATGATACCCCTCTTTCTTAACAAATTAGGAGAAAATAAGATGATATCTCCAAACGAAATGACGTATAATAACGCCGCAAAACTTTGGACCGAAGTCCTGCACCTGAATCCGGAAGATCTCGACTCAATGTGCCTCAGGATCCCTCACCGTCCGCTGTTCACGTCCACCCATAGAATCTTGAAGAAAGACCTTATCACAAAAATAAATTTACCCTGCAACATAGAACTGCACGACAGAGCCGGAAAAAGCTTCAAGGCAAGAGTGGAATCAAGGGAGCTTATGAGGGCCATGAACAGCCCGATCCCTTTTCAGATAAAAATACCCGAAGTCAAGGGTTTGATCGCGCCCTCCGCCGTAAAACACAGCGTTAGCCTCTTCGTCAATGTAAGCTCGATGGAGAGAGCCAAGAAAAGGATAGAAGAAAAATTCGAGACGGAAAAAGCGGAAGTAATGAAGGCCTGGCCGGCAGAGGTCAGATCTCGCATTAGCAACTCTACTCCGCATGTTCTAGTGTCAGTCGTCGGAGATCCCAAAAATCTTCCCACTTACCTACCAATTGACCAGCATATAAGGCCGCTGATTTTCCCTGGTAGAGGCAAGCAGTGCTCTAAGTGCTACGGGTTTGGCCACCTGATAAAAGAATGCCCCAACCGCGCGAAGTCCCCATCCGAGTATAGAAGATGGTTGGCAAGACGGATGCGGAGAACAAATGAGGATGGAACGCCAGTCCCAATTACCAGGAATACCAACATCAGTCCCGAAGAGATGGAAAAAAATAACCACGCCCCTCCTACCCAAACGACAGCGCCCAAAGGCCAAGAAAAACACGACTCCCTAGAGATAGAGGTTGAAGGCATAATTGAGGAGAGACCCAACAGCAAAAAGGAGCCTTCGACCCCCCCAGAGACGATCGAGGATCAAGAAGACAACACGAGTGACGACTCACAGGACCGGGGCATACAAGAGAAAACCACGGAAGAAGGGGAACATCAGCGGGGAAAGGATCGAGGAGAGACGATCGAGGATCAAGAAGACAATACGAGTGACGACCCACAGGACCGGGGCATACAAGAGAAAACCACGGAAGAGGGGGAACCTCAGCGGGGAAAGGATCGAGGAGAGAAGAAGCGAAAGAAAAGGAATTCCTCGAGCACGAAAGGCGGGGAGGAAGACCTCAAGAAAAAAAAAATCCTTATCGATGGTTTTGAGAATAGTCCAGATGAATATAAACGGTCTCTCATCGGACAGAAAGAAGGGTAAGCTTCTCAAATACCTGAATGCCGTAAATTACCCACATATTGTATCAGTGTCGGACACCCGAATCACGACATATAAAGAATGGGCTTTTTTAACAAAAAAATACAATGTCCTTGCAACGAATGCCATCAAAAAAGAGGGAGGTCATGCAGCTCGAGGGGTAGCAGTCCTAGTGTCTGCGGGACTTCAGGCCACAAAAATAAAATCCGACAACGATGGAAACAGCGTATTAATATTTGTAAAGAACGATGATATTCAATTCCATCTACTAAGTCTTTATATCCCATCGGGTGACACACAAATTTTAAATATGGACCTAAAAAACTTCAACGTTAACCCAGAGCAAATGAATGTCATTGTCACGGGGGACTTTAATGTGGCCCTGAATGAAGGGAGAGACTATACCTCAACGCATGGCTTTAAAAATAAAGATGCCCTTAGTAACTGGAAAACCAGAAATCAAATGAATGATGTGGCCGAGATTACTCGCATGTTCGCACCAACATATGTGAGGAAATACCCAAATTATGAATCTCAGAGCAGAATTGACCAGATATACGTATCCAACGCTATGATCTTAAATAGTTTTAACCTCGAAAGACTATCATCCAATGGGCTTTCAGATCACTTCTTCCTTGAAGCAACGCTTCAAGAACTAAACAGTTTTAAGAAAAGAACCCATTGGAAATTGAATGCGAAACTATTAAAGCTCCCGGAAGTCAGGGAGCTTTTAAAAGAAGGAGTCAAAAACATAGGAACAGATATAAAAGGAGGTTGGTCAACAAGGCAGGCGATAGATCGTTTCTACAAAAGTGCAAGGGCGGTCCTCATGCGGAGCGGCAAATACGAGGCCGCCGAGAGGAGAAGAAGAGAAGAGAATATTCGAAAAAAACTAAAAGAGGCTGAGGACACATCACTACAACATGAGCTGGAGGAACTGTTTGAATACAAGATGGATGGAGCGAGGGTGAGAGCAAGAACCCTAAATCATAACATTAATTCAAAAAATCTAAACCTTCTCAAACACCTTGAGACAAGTTATGGCAAAATTAAATTGGACAAAATGAGAATAAACGGCGAGACCAATTCCTCATCAGAACAGATTGCCCAACATGTCCAGAAATTTTTCAAAACTCTTTATAAATCAAAGGGCCCTTGCCTGGCGAGTAATAAAAGAAAAAGAGTGAGCTTGCCTGAAGAGAAACTACAAGGTCTATCCAAAATCTTCTCAGTAAGAGAAGTAGACACATATATCAGGGAAAAACTACATAAAAACCGTGCACCGGGTGAAAGTGGAATAACAGCCGAATTTTATAAAGAACTTCCTGAACTATCGGAATATTTAGCTGAGCTGTACAATGACTTCTTCTTTGGCAATGGACCATCAAGATCCTCAAAGGCCGGGATAATTACACTTCTCCCCAAAAAAATAAAGACAAATTAGACATAGAAAACTGGCGTCCATTGACTCTGTTGGAGATTGAATACAAAATATACAGTGGTATTTTAACAGAGAGGCTGAAGCCTGTTCTCGAAGAGATACTTCCGAACACCCAATTCGGTTTCAGGCACGGGAGGCAGACGGTGGATGTTGTCATGTCTATCCAGGCTATGATAGAAGAGTCCAAGAGTGAAGGTCGAGGTTTCGCGGTTCTCCTCCTGGATTTCGCAAAGGCATTTGACACCTTGGAGCACTCCTTTGTCTTCAAAGAGATGGAGTCGTTGGGGTTCCCAGAGGTCTTCATCAATGCCGTCCGGAATAACATTAGCGAAACGGAGTCTAGGATCGACATTGAGGGTGATCCGAAGATCAGGCCGGAGAGGGGGGCACGCCAGGGAGATCCCATGAGCCCCCTTATATTCTTGATAGCTGTGAGATCCCTTCAAATTCGTTTGGACCACTGTCTTCGAGGCGTGCAGATTGGGGGATCTCGAGTGACAAATCTCTTCTTCGCAGATGACTGCACGATAGTATTGGGAGAGGAGGACATCGAGGGACAGAGACAAATTCTGCGGGTGCTTCTGAAAGAATTCGAAAAGGAGTCCGGTCTGAAAATAAATGAAAAAAGACGCAAATAATTACGAACATAGAACAAAGAAAAACACAGTTTGACCCTACCTATACCGTAGAAGAAGCCTCAGTGCTCGGCAACTGGGTCTCGATAAACGACTGGAGCCGAAAAGGTAGGGTCGTGGCAGATGACAAAATCGATAAAGCTATAAGAGAATTAAAAAAGCACAAATTAAGTGTTCTCGATAAATTAAGGCGTGGAATATGGTTGTTATTCCAAAAATCAACCACATTCTGAGATGCTCACCCTTAGATAGACGGACTGCACAGAGGTGGAAGACTATAGCATCGACTTCGCTGGAACTCCAAAGTCGATAGGTCACACTAGACTTTTTGCACCGAGATCGGAGGCAGGGCTTGGACTCATAAATATTGAAGTACATTGGGCCTTGATGACCTTCTCCTGGTACAAGAGGGCGCACCTCGTTGATTTCCCTTGGAGCAAACACTACTGGGCATCTCATAGAGAGGATATTACACGGGGGACGAACGCCTCGCCATGGAAGGAGATAGCTCCAGGAGCGGAGCTGATATCCGTTTACTGGAGAAAGATGGGAGCCAACGGGCCATTGGTCGGGAACCCGGAGATAAAGGTCTCGCTTCCCAGGGGGATCAGAGAGGAGGCAGGACTCGTAATAATAAACGATGTTTTGAGCGTGTCTCATACAAAGAAAATATAAAAAACTAGAAGCGCAATGCAGGCTGGAAAGGAGTTTGGCTGTTGCCTTCAATAGAGTTACACAGCTGACCTCATAAGATTCACAAAAATGTAAAACAATTGAGTTAAGAACCTATTTCAGTAAAGTATGACTCCTTATTCAGATCAAGGTCTGTATAATAGTCTGGGCAATACAAAAATAAAAATGTAGCAGTGCGACTACTCAATGACGTCATGGAGAACGATTATATTATCTTTATATATATAAATCAATCTCTCTATCTATAACATATCATACATTATATATAATAGTGATGTGCGTTTTGTATAAATAAATAAAATAAATAAATATTTATATCAATATAAATTATATATGTATATATCAGGCTTGTGAGCGTTCAGCTTTTTTTGCGTTCAGCGTTCCGTTCAGCGTTCAAAAAAATTAGCGTTCCGTTCAATGTTTTTTGCGTTCAGCGTTCCGTTAGCGTTCAGCGTTCAAATATTTTAAACGAATTTCCAAAAAGTACTGCGTAGTGATGACGTTTTTTTTTAGAAAAGAATTTCCCAAAAGTACGGTAGTGGTGACGTTTTTTTTTAAAAAGAATTTCCAAAAAAGTACTGCGTAGTGGTGACGTTTTTTTTTGAAAAGAATTCCCAAAAAAGTACTGCGTAGTGATGAATTTTTTTTAAGAATTTCCAAAAAAAGTAAAAGAAAAGTTGGAAAATTGAACGCTGAACGCAAAACTCTCTTTTTTTGCGTTCAACGTTCAGCGTTCAAAAAAAGTTGCGTTCCGTTCAGCGTTCCGTTCATTGAACGTGCGTTCAGCTGAACGCCGTTCAATTTTGCGTTCCGTTCACAAGCCTGATATATATTCGTTCTACACTGACGTCATGGAGTAGTCATACTGCTAGGATTACATGATTGTTTTTGTATTGCCCAGACCAAACGGAAAAGGGAAAGGCAAATGAAATGAAGAGGAGTGAAGAAGAAAATGCAAATCCTTTAATTAAAAAGATTTTAATTTATCCATCACAAGATGTAATAACTGTTTGTCAGAAGCGGAAAGAGTCTTTTGTCACTTTTTAATCATTGACAAAGCTGCTTTATTAAAGAAAGATAAAATTCACTTGCATTTGCTGCCCAAGTTTTGCAAAACATTTGTGAAAAACAACGGTAGGTTTTTAATGATCTTAATGAACATATGCTAGACGTTAGCCCAACAACAATCACGTTTATAAATTCATAAAGATTTGGCAGCAACTTATTCCCAATAAGACTTTATCATCAAGGAAGAGTGACGAATATAAAAATTATTGACTACATAAGAAAAAGTCATGATAAAAAACAGTATTATTCAAAGGAAAGTAAAAGTATTCATTAATATTATTAAAAACCTATAACATTGTTATTCTCATGTTTATTTATGTTATGCAAATATATTATATACAATAATTACATATCTTTAAAATTGTACCATGATTTCCCTAAATATATCAATATATTTTCTATTTTACAAAAATTATTATAGGACTAATAGTAAAAAAAAAATATAGCGAATCTTTTAAATCGTACTACATAAAAATTCAGTTTTCATTCTTCATTATGGTTACTAAGTTTTTCTTCTCTTCTGTTGTTGATGTTTTTCCTTCGGCAGACGCGTTGCGCTTCTAGTTCTTTATATTTTCTTTGGTCTCATAGCACAACAAACACAGGCGTTATTATTCTTAAAAAGTCGCTTCAGGGAGCTTTTCAACGGATTAGCAGGACTCGCCCGCTAAAGGAAGCAATGAATGTTGGGAACAGACAACTAAGGGAGGGACTGACGAATAACAATAAACCATTTGATCTCATCAAGCGTATAAGACACAAGGGAATGCAGAAGAAAACGAACCCTCGTAAAGCTAATTTTTGACCCCCTTCTTACATCGAAACAATGCTACCTTAAATACAGTGCCTTAGAGTAGTAGAGTCTGGACGAGATGCTGATGAGTCATAACAAAAGCTGACAAAATCCCATAACAAACAAAATTTCAATCATAAATAAATAGGTTTTGGATTGAATAGCAAATTTAATGTTATTTGCAAAAATCAAAGGGGATATATTTTAATGTAAAAAGATGGCATTGAATTGAATTTGCTATGAGTTGCACTATTTTTATGATTTTGCCACTATTTTGAGCAGAAATAGGATTTATGTTGAATAACAATATTATTGCATTACTAATTTTATTCGTAATGTGGGAAGCCCTTCATTAATCACGAAACCTTTTTGTTTTTATATCTCTAGAATCAGTCATCAAAATGGGTTTCTCGTAATACTTTACCCAGAATAAGAGCAGCAAATGATCGTTCCGGAGTCCAATCAGTTTCAAGAGTAGAATGAGAATATTGGCAGTAGCCTCATTCTACTCTTGAATTGTGCGATGTACGATAGGATTGCCTGTAGACATAAGTTTTCTCCGATGGCAGTATGTGGGATGCTTCCAATGTTTGTTTTTTTACTCCGGAAAGATCGTTTATGCTCTTATTCTGGGTAAAGTTTTAAGAAAAACCAATTTTGATGACTGATCCTAGAGATATAAATATGAAAACAAAAAGGTTTCGTGATTGATGAAGGGCTGCCCACATTACGAATAAAATTAGAATTGCAATAATATTGTTATTCAACATATAATTACTATTTCTGCTCATAATAGTGGCAAAATCATAAAAATAATGCAATTCATAGCAAATTCAACTCAATTGCCATCTTTTTACATTAAAATATATCTCCTTTGATTTATAAGAATAACATTAAATTTGCTATTCAATCCAAACACCTATTTATTTGATGATATGAAATTTGTTTGTTATGGGATTTTGTCAGCTTTTGTTATGACTCTCAGCATCTCGTCCAGACTCTACTACCTAAGGCACTGCTTAAATATAGACTAGTGAGTGGAGTTTACTTCACAAAAAAGGAAGAAATATGCACGGCATGCGGAATAAACAAGACGCCTGCCCACGATTCAGAGATTGATAGACCTAAATAGTTTGGGAAATATTAGACACAGCCTTTAAACATCACATCGGAAGGACCCCACGAATGAAGAAAAACTTTATGGCTTCAAAAGAAACAACCATAGTCTTTAAATAGCCTCCAAGTGTATCGCAAAATTGCAAACGATTGTTGCAGCTTAAGATATGGAGGAAAGAAATAAAAAAACATTATCCCAACAGTTTCTCAATGAATTCAATACTATTTTATGAAGTTATATTTATGACGTTATATTACGCTGTGCTATGTTTCTTTTTTCCTTTTTGTATCTATTTAATATATATTATAAAATTATTTATTATTGTTTGTGATCTAATGAAATATATTATAGAATATGATATATATATATGGATATATATAGTATATAATAATATATAAATATTATATAATATATATATTTGTGTGTGTGTGGTGTGTGTCTGTATGTTAGCGTATGTTTTAACATTTAGGACAAATGCTGTATGTTAAAAACTTTTAAGCGAATGCTTACTCTTTATTTTGCTAATATATAAGTAAAGTCAATCACTTACAAATGAGAGTGACAAATTTAATGCTTCTTGACCTTCTAGGCTTCCATCACATATCAAAGCTTATGTACCATAATGATCTCGGAAATCCTGCATGGATGTCATATTGCTTTGCAAAAATAATATATACGCTTTTAATGTGAGTCCATTCATAGATCAAAATAGATTCACCTTTTCTTCAGTTCTTACCAATGAGTAAGCATAGATCTGTTGCTTAATTGGTTTTTCTATAACTTTATTGGTGAAAAAGGAGACGCTATTGATCAATACAATATACAAACTATATATATATCTATACTTATAAAAAAGAATTCCGTTCGTTCGTTCGTTTTTGTGCGTTCGTTCGTTCGTTTTCCTTTATCTCCCGAACGGTTCATTAGATCTTGACGAAATTTTCAGTGAATAGTTTGAGAGCTCAAGGAGTGTTTTAGTGGGGTTGTCAACTCCCGGAAAATTCGTCATCGACATGCTTATTGATTCGCCAAAACGTTTTTTGCCGATTTTTTAAAATTTACAAGTTAGATTTTGCCCCAAATTTTCTGGGGATAAGACTGAGGTACAAGACGTGTGTTTTTTGTTTTATTGAGTGTTTCCCGGAAAATTCGTTTTCTACATGATTACTTAAAAATATTTGTCTTTCTGTCCCTAATCCCCCCAATTTGATTTGTGGAAAATCAACACTTTTTTATATTGCAACATCGGATAACTAAATTCAATAATGCCTAGAGATGGAAAGGGATGTCAATACCCAGCCTTTAGGAATACAAAACGAAAAAATTGGCAATGCGATGCATGACGACTTTTAAGGACTACTTCTCATAAGAAAATAGCATGGGCACTCTATGAAACGAATTAATAATAACTTCTTTTTACGATGTTTAAATTCCCAGCCTTAAGGAAAAAAAAACGGGAAAAATGGCAATCAAGACCAAGGACAACTTTTTAAGAACTGATTTTAATATGAAAAATCACATGTGATGACATCACTAAAATTATTCATCTTCTTTTTACGATATTTAAATACCCAGCTTAAGGAATACAAAACGGAAAAAATGGCAATAAAGAGCTATGACAACTTTTTAAGGAATGGTTGAATATACAAAAGTCACATGCGATGATTTCACTGAAAATTATTCGTGTGATTCCTTCTCTGTGTGATATTTAAATACCCAACCGTAAGAAATACAAAACGAAAAAATGGCAAGGAAGACCCAATGACAACTGTTGAAGGAACTGATTTTATATATGAAAAGAACAAGCGATGACATCACTGAAATTATTCGTGTGATTTCATCATTTTACATGTTTAAATACCCAGCCTTAAGGAATACAAAAACGGAAAAAATGGCAAGGAAGACCCTATGACGACTTTTATAGAATTTATTTTAATATGAAAAGTCACATGCGATGACATCACTGAAATTATTCGTGTGATTTCTCTTTTTACTATGTGAAATACCCTGCCTTAAGGAATACAAAATGGAAAAAATGGCAATGAAACCCCAATGATAACTTTTAAGAAACTGATTTTAAAATGAAAAGTCACTTGCGATGACATCACGATATTATTCGTGTGATTTTTTTTCGGTGATTAAATACTCAGCCGTAAGGTTAAAAAACGGAACAAATGTCAACTTTTAAGGACTGATTCTAATATGAAAAGTCACATGCGATGAGTTCACTGAAATTATTAGTTGATTTCTTCTTTGTGCGATGTTTAAATACCCAGCCGTATGGAATACAAAACGGAAAAAATGGCAATGAAGACCCAATGACACACTGTTGAAGGAACTGATTTTAATATGAAATGTCACATGCGATGAAATCACTGAAACTATTCGTGTGATTTCTTCCTTTATGATGTTTAAATACCCAGCTTTTAGGAATACAAAACGGAAAAAAGGCAATGAAGACCTATGACGACTTTTTAAAGAAATATTTTAATATGAAAAATCACACGCGATGACATCACTAAAATTATTGGTGTGATTTTTTCCCATCCAGACTATTGTCAAGTTGGAAAATCCGGGCAGCGCCGGGTAACATTCGCTAGTATATAAGATATATATATATATATATCTATAGATATTATCCATGTAAGCTCAATATGCGAAAGACACTTTTTTATGGGGAAGTACTCAGATAAGGATAGATGTTTAAATAATAAAAATATTAAACAAATACCATTTTTGGCTTAAATCATTGAACATCTCTAGAATACAAAATTATGTTTAGATCTCATCTTTTTTTTTGAAAAAAACATGTGTCATCTGTGTGTCTGAAGCTTTGGAATGATTATATATTTCGTTCTATTTAAAGCGAGAACTGGGCGACCAAAAAACCGTGCTTTTTTGAAAGACACACGCATCCATACAAACATTTCATTGAAAATTTATATGGGTATTGAGAAATTGACTTTGCTCTATGGATGATCTATAAGCAAAGACTGCCTACGGATCATCAATATATATAAATCTTTTTGCAATTTTTACATGATTGTGATTCGATTGAGTTATAATTTATGACTAGGAATAAACATGTTTCAATGCCTTAGGATCTTTTGGATGAGGTTAATCAATATTATGCCCTTATGTCCACCCTCAACATTGGAAGTTAAACGCACTGTTGTCACTGACAGTATTTCCAGTATTAAAGTAGTGTTAGTGCAAAAATAGATTTGTATACGAAAATTAGTCTTTGGGTTCAAGAAGGGACACATCTTTATTTTTTTATTTGATAAGTTGGTTTGATGCTTAAATGTGTTTTTTTCGTTTTGTGCAACTTAAATGTGTAAAAACCTCATGAAGCCACTTTTATTCTACAAACTACGTTTGAAGAATCTAGGGAAACTTTCGGGGTTGTAGATTAAACATCACAATAATGAGATGCAAAAAATTTCAAAAGGCTTGACGGAAATTGACCTGTAATAAAGATTTTTCAAGCAAATTAAAATTAATCTGTTTCAAATACTATTGGTTTGGGTGTTTATCTATTTTTTTTTAATCAAAGGGTTTTTATATTGTTATAAAAAATAACTTTCTTTTTGAAGTAATATAGTATCTTTCGAAAACGTACATTCGTTAACGTATTTTTATGTATGAATAAGAAAAAAAAGTCATAAAAAACCTTATATACACGTATAACACTTCTATATAACAAAACCTACATTAACAAATTGGGTCTTTTTTCATTGGCAAACATTTAAGTCTCATTGAAAGTCGATTTATCACCTGCCTGTGTGTGTGTGTGGTTAAGAAAATGTATAAATAAATACAATAGCTTCATATATACAACAACTTTGATGATGAACTTATAAGATTGATGACAGGATTATTCACATAATCATTTGGTGATAAATAAGAAAGTATAGATGGATAGCTGACCTTGAAACTTTTAGTTTCTTAGATTTATTTACGGAAAAAAAATCGTAAGGTTGAGTTGTTAAAATAATAATAAATACATATTTATTATGGTAAATAGAGATTACATATATCATATATAAGTGTGTTATAGTTTGCTTATTTTAAATGTTTTCTTGTTAAGCTATATATGTATTTGTGTGTGCTTTTATTAAGTTCCATAATTGGTGTTTAGTGCAACTCTTGTTTATATACCAATATATTTTTTTTGTATGTCGGTACTATATATCTATATACATATATATATATAAACTGCATCCATTGAGTTTGCATGCATCTTAGCCATTCTCTCTTTCTCATCCATTAATTTGTGCAAGAATTTTAAGATATCAAAGCTATAAATTGATAATAAATAATTTACTTTAATGGTTGTAGGATTGCCTTACCTCCAATATTGCCAATATAAAAGTTATGTGAAGACGTTTTTATTAGGAGCATGGCAAAACCACTCCACAAACAGAAAAAAATATAGCTGAGCCAATTTCGAGATGATAAATATTGATTCGCTTCTTAATTTTT
Source organism: Caligus rogercresseyi (assembly GCA_013387185.1). Lineage (NCBI taxonomy): Eukaryota > Metazoa > Arthropoda > Copepoda > Siphonostomatoida > Caligidae > Caligus > Caligus rogercresseyi. The sequence goes on along the minus strand of CP045910.1, from coordinate 7,426,194 downwards.
AGGTTTATGGGTGTACCTGAACTAATATTATGCCTCCCGTTATACTTACAAACTTCAATAATAACATACATATTTCCTATAATTGAGATGAATGAGTTGGATTGATTTAGTTTGCGATTTTTTAATCATGAAAAAAAATACTTTTATTACAACATAAAAAAATATAGAATATTCCTTCCCAAAGTTTATTAGTTACTGTTTAAAGTTTCTCATCTAAAAAGTTTGGAGATATTGATACATGACTTATACTACATCAACATATGCCTTTTTCTTTTTTCTTAATCCTGTTATACGTTCAAAAAAATGGTGCGAGAATGATCAGGCATTTTTTCAAAGTATCTGTTATACAGCCATCATTTTATTTATTTTTTTATAATACAAATCCACTCTTTTATTATTATTTGTTTTGTTTTATTGTTATGACGCATGCAACTCATAAACATGACGTCAGAGATGACATAAATGTTTGTTTCCCTTCAGGCAATGTTTGTTGTGATAAACACCAACTTTATTAGTGAAAGAAAACTCAAATGACTGGAGATAAATAACAAGACAAGTGGATAACTATCAACAACATATACGGACTTAAAATCAAAATGGCATAGATTTAGATTAGCAACATCTAGCCTATTTACCAACAAGTCAAAACACAAAGAAGAAGAAAGAACCTGTTCGTATTGTGGAAGCTCCTCCGAATCATCATCTACCTTTTTTACGAGTGCCAGAAAATAAACAACATTAGAGGACAAAATGTGGAGGACAAAATCCAAAACACTTACGAAATTTTCTTATCCAAGTCAGACTGGCTTCTGGTGATATGCCCAGAATCCGAGGACCATTACAAAGTGGAAAATATCAATTCGTGCACAATATCCTGGATCTACGGAGCGAGGGCAAACGGGGATTCTTCCTTCACTCAGGGTCTTCTCAGGGATGGTGGACCGAATGTTGGAGGTGATGGATGGATTCCCTTGACCACGATCATAACCGAAGCCATTATTCATTTTACCAGGTCGTGTTGGATGTTTTATGATTATCACAATCTTTGTTTTTAATAACTCTCTTTTGTTTAATATTTACCTCACGTGCTTGTTTTTATTATTGTTCATAGTTTGCGTCAACTTTTATTATTGTAAATCATCCTTTTAAACTCCCTGAAAGAAACAACATCAGCGACATCAGAAGACCAAGATTGTATCTTGCAAAAGATGACATACGTTTTAAGGTTGTAATATTCCAGTTGATTCGAATCGTTGAATATTTTCAAAATGTATTTTATATGTGCATAGAAAAAGTTACATAAAAATTAATTAATTAAAAATGCAACATGTATACCTAATTGTTTTTTGTCTAGCTCCTACATCATCCCCACCTTACCGAAACTCAATCCGGTATCAGCCGGTAGTAAGACTTTCTAGGAGCTAAACCGTTTATTATTTAGTATTTTTTAAATGTACAAAGAGGATTTCTCCCAGAATAGGGGTTTCCATCAATCCCTCAGGCACTTTCCTTCATTCTAGGTATTGTTTCAGGGCAGCCATAAACATGTATGGCAATTTCAAACATTAATTTTTATCGTTTATGACGTCACCGTAAATATGAACATTCTTCTTCGCAGCATTATTCTTTCCTATCGTATGCTAAATATATATATATATATATATA
>CP045910.1:7405623-7424429 GCA_013387185.1 Caligus rogercresseyi | reverse complement strand
TTTAAATCAATTTCATTGTATCTTCCATGAATAACTATTTTTTATTATGATACTTGGATGTCTCTCAAATGAATATTTACCACGAAAAAGTTTTGAATTTTAATGATCGTTCATTTTCAACTATTTTCCAATGAAATTCACAACACACACCAAAATGATATAATATCATACATATATATGTATAATCCTACTATCTAATGGTCTAGTGGAGCAATACGAAACTGTTTTTAACATTTGTTCAGATATATGTATGCAAGGCAAGTTAAAGTATATGTATATATATATATATTGCCATTTAAAGTTTATAGTTTTATTGGCCCTTCTTTGTGGGCAAAACTAACATATTTTCCTCGTGCTTCAAAATGTAAGTGAATGTTTTTGTTAGATCCTTGTACCGATCCAGTAGTCCAGCACTTAAAAAACCTGAGGCTTCTGCTGCGAGGAGGATCGTTTTGAAGAAATGTAAATATAAGTACTTTTTTACCTGCTTTGAGAACAATATTCTCTTCCTTTTTTTACGTAATGGTTCGAAGAATTGAAGCATTCGACAGGATATAAATAAGCATAATAGCATTCAAATTACTCACTGCTCCCTAGAACTTTATCAATGAGAAGGTAGACCAAAAAGACCACTCCTCGCGGGAGTATTCGAACCTTGTCCCCCAACAATGAGAGTTGAACACGTCATAAATTACAGGGCTATCGCACTCCCTTCCGATTACTTTGGAAAATTAATTTCAGATTGATCTCCCTCCAATATAAAAATACATTATCTGGGAAATCTTCAATAATAATAATATTATGGAAGACGGCTGTCATTTCGATGAGAAGGACTTAGAGCAGTAAAAGGTTCTAAAGTGACTGCATTAAAAGTATATGAGCTGACTCATCTCAAGATCACTATATGTATACTTATCAGTTTTAAGAAAGCCTGCATATCAGAAATGTTACTTTTTGGACATTTGAGAGGAAGGGGTGCGATAGCGTGTGTGTTAAGGCGTTTCAACTCTCTATGTTCGAATCCTCCCGAGAGGGGATGGTCATTTTTGGTCTACCTCATTGATAAGGAGTATCTTATGGTCTATAGACTCATTTGCACCTTGTATGCTTATTTATATCCTGTCGGATGCTGCAATTCGATCCACCATATAGGCCAAAAAAAAAACAATTTATTTGTAATCTTCAGATCATTTTTCACTTTCTATGACTGATGAAGAAGTTGAAAGTGGAAATTGATATTGGTACGAGAAACGGCATAAAGTATTTGAACTAAACTTTTTTTGTGCCGATAGGGTTCGATCAAATTGCATCCTGACTGGATATAAATAAGTTTATAGCATTAAAGTAGTCACTCCAACAAGGATCTATCAATGAGGTAGACCAAAATGACCATACCCCTCCGGGAGGATTTGAACCTGTGCCCCAACCTTTATAACGGTTCTCTAGCATTTATCCATGAGGATGATGACTTGAAGATCAACTTGTTGAGGTATTTGTATATCAATAAATCTCTATTCAAGCATGGATATTTATTTATATTCTGGTTTCATTAGCATTAGGGTTGATTTTTGCGTCATTCTCTTCTCTAATACTTTATCCTCTTCCTTTTCAGATCGGGAGTTATCTTCAAGTAAATTTGAAAAAAAAATATCCCTATTGAGATGTGTCAATCACATTCATATCAGAGGCCGAATTATGGGTTATCTTTTATAAAAGGGATATTTCATTCGTAATAATAAGTATACAGTTGAAAGACTCCATTTTTTTCTGTCATATTTCCGTATTATGTCATCTAGAATATCTTTAGCTTAATCCTTCATCTACATGATTTATTCATTTGACAAACAATCATCAAGAGCCATGTTTAGTTTACTGCCTTAAAAAATACGCAAAAAAATCTTTATAACGCAATATATAGAGTGCATTAATATAATTCAATGTCCAACACGCACTATTATATTTTTATTAGTTGAAGAAGAGGTCCCATGAATTGTTTAAATAGTTGAAAAAAAGCAACATTTCTATTGATCGCCAATCTCACTGCATATTCAAACAAAATACTTTTATGTTGTTAAAGTCAACAGGTTTTATATGCATAGTAAATATTTTATAGTATAATTAGATTTAATACAAACTACGGGCATATATACACTCAGAGAGTGCAAACCTCCGCCGTCACGGGGTCCTTATGAGCCTTCCGAGGCGGATTTTTCACGACTGGGGCGGCGTAGAGGGACGGGGGAGGGGTCCCCTCGACGGAAATTTCGAGAGGAAGACTCTCCCGGCACCTGATTTCACAAACACAGCGACTCTATTGGCAGACTAGACTAACTTGAAATATTTATTAGTATTTAGCTTCATTTGCATTTTAAAGAAGCACTCAGAGATGCCAAAATTTAATCACTTGTTCCTTTTGGCATTTCCACGCGTCCACAAAGTTTCATCCGAATCCGTTCCGTACTTTTTGAGTTATCCTGCTGACAAACAAACAAACAAACTAACAAACCAACAAACCAACGCCAGTGAAAAACAATACCCCCTCCTTCGGCGGAGGTAACATATGAAGACTCTAAATAAATATAAACGATTACTTATTTTGTTGAATAAAGAAATAAATGTTAAGAATTTGGGGATGACAATTAAGATTTCATTAAAATTGATTTACTATTAAAAAGTTTCTGGAATATTAAGTAGAGTACTTCGAACTCAGACATAGGATAAGTTTGTAATGAATGGAAAGTGTCAAATACGGTCCTGAAAGTTCATATGTAAGTAAATTTATGAAAAGGATCAATTCTCAATAGACATAAGAACGCAAAGAATATTTTTTTATACTCAAATGAAAAAAAAAGAAACATCTCGATTATGTATATCAAAACCTATAGAGTTTTCTTTACTGTAGTATACATTGTGTAATTTTGTCATTTCTTCAACTTGTTTCACATATTCTTTGAATAAGCTCCATAATTATTGAGCTTTTCGTTTATTAATTAAAGAGTTTGATCAGCATGTTTATTCTATTCAAATGAACAATATATATATATATTATGTCCGGTAGAGATCCTGAATGTATCCTCTCCTAGGAATGACTACAATCGTAATCTATATCAGAAGAATCAACGACTGCTAGAAGAGTGGGGAGTGTTATCGCATATAAGAGGGAGGAAAACTAAATATGGAGATGCTATGACGATTATTACTCCGCCCGAAGGAGGTATTGTTTTCACTGGCGGTGGTTTGTTGGTTGGTTTGTTTGTTTGTCAGCAGGATAACTCAAAAGTGCGGAACGGATTGGATGAAACTTTGTAGAGTTGTTGGAAGTGCCAAAAGGAACAGTGATTAAATTTTGGCATGTCTGAGTACTTCTTTAAGTGAAAAATGAGCTAAATACTAATACAGTATTTCAAGTTAGCCTATCTGCCAATAGATGTCGCTGTGCTGTGCTCTCCTCTTTGATGACGTCAGTTTCTTTTTCTTCCGTGTACCTCTAGAGTGTAAACTATACAGGAAGCAGTATGTAGACTTAAAGGGACAGTGCGTAGAGGGTTGGAAATGACAAAAAGACCAGTGATTCAGAAGGTGGGGATCGGCGGAGGTTTGCACTCTCGGAGTCCTCTAGTTCAAACTATTTTTATTATGGCTGATTACTTCTCAGATGTGTATCTAATTATCATTATATAGGTCGGTGATATCGATATAATGTTAGTAAAGAATGTATTGTATTGGATTCCTTGACACCAAATGAAATCATTTCACTAAAATATAGAATAGAAATCGCAAAAAGAAATAAGTAGTTTGTACACATCTTAAAATATTATCTCATATTTAAGTTGTCATCTCTTCTAGACTACTCTTCTTCTTCTACCAGGAGAGTCAACGATTCTACTGGATCTCCATCTTTGCTGCGACATATATATATATATGTACATATATATAAGATAAATGATTTTCATCGTCATCGAGAAAAAGTACAACAAATAATAGGAAAGTAAATAAAAATGTAGACCGTTATTTAATGTCACCTTTACCACCTAGCTTTCAAAAAAGAAACATCTCTATGCAGTTGTTTCATTTTTTCCTTTTCTCTTTAACAATATGTGACCTTGAACCTGGTAGAGAATTTCGTGTACAAGCCTGGGACACCTTTGACAATTTGCAAAATCAAAAAAAGAGAAGCAACTGTTTTTAATAATGTGCAAGGGCATAATGCTGCCTTATTTACAGGCATTATAAACGTCTTTCTTGCAGAACCTATGCAATGATATTGAACTTCATATCATAATGACATACTTGGACCTATAATAGGAGACCTTCTCCTAAAAGTGGCTCCTAGAATCAAGTTTAGCATACATATATTTATATGTATACACACACACACACACTATATATATATATATATCAGGAAACGACCGGGTACCCGGCCGGGCCGGGTCCCGGCTGTTTTTTGATGTCCCGGCCCGGGACTTTATATTTTCGTTGTTCGTCATCCTGAAAGTGAAGACGTTTTTGTTCGAAACACATTTTCAAAATTAATTTTTTTTTCAAAAAAACGTCATCACTTGCTTTGAGAGTTGTGTTTTAAAATTTAAAATAATATAAGATATTATTTTCTTTAAAAAACGTCGTCACTTTAGAATGACAAAGGAACGATAATATATTAAAGTCCCGTCCCGGCTTGAATTTTTTTGTTCTGGCCCAGATCCCAGCGAAAAAAGTGGCTGGGTCGTTTTCCTAATATATATATAGATATATACATATATTGTTAGATTGTCATGCATAAATTATATTTCCAAATCAACTTGATTTGTAGGACGAAAAGGAAGGGGAATAATAATAATAATCAGTTGATCTAAGGCAGGTGAATAATAATAATATAATAATAAAAGCAGGAAGATATTATACATAAGGCAGCACTTCTCAACCATAGGTAGAGATAAAAAGATATAGAGATCTTATTCCCTTTATCTGTATTCTGTGCCCAAATTAAACAAAGTAATTTGACCTACGTCGTCGTAAGCTGATCATAGAGATATAATCTATCTCTATGATCAGCTACGATGACGTAGTATAAATTATTTTGTTTATATTGGACACAGAATCCGCTGAAAGATGCTCTTCTACTATTGAAGGGAATACGCTCTCTATCTATATCTTTATATCTCTATGTTCCCTACTCGCAGCTGTTGTGGGGGGGGGTGAACATCATATCAGGTATATGAATTCCATCTTTAAGAAAAATAAATATATTTTGATCCATAACATTACTGATTGCCAGGAAAATATTCGTATATTATCATAAATAAAATATAATGTAGCCAAATATCTTACTAGATATCTCTTAAATAAGTAATCGTCCTGAACGATAAATAGGCCTTCATGTGGACGATTAGACTAAGAATATAAATCATAGTTTCCAAATGTAAAAACAATATATGGTCTCTGGACGGAGTAGCTAATCTCTGCAGACAGGGTGTTTGATCCGAATTCAGTCTTTGATTTTTGTAAATAATTGAGCCACTATATTTATTTTCTGTTAAAAAATATATGCTTAAAATATTTTAGTATTTACTATCGCTGGATTATATTTTATCAGGCTTGTAAGCGTTCAGCTTTTTTGCGTTCAGTGTTAAAAAAATAGCGTTTCGTTCAGCGTTCCGTCAATGTTTTGCGGTCAGCGTTCCGGTAGCGTTCAAAAATTTAAAACAGTGACGACGTTTTTATTTTGAAAAAAAATCTCCAGAAAAAGTGATGACGTTTTTTTAGAAAATAATTTTAGAAAAAAGTGATAACGTTTTTTTCAAAATAATGTGATGACGTTTTTTTAGAGAAAAAATGACGTTTTTTTAGAGAAAAAAATGACGTTTTTTAGGGAAAACATGACGTTTTTTTAGATAAGAATCTCCCAAAAAAAAGTCCAAGAAATGTTTTTGGAAAAATTGAATGCTGAACGCAAAACTCTTTTTTTGTGCTCAACTTTCAGCGTTAAAAAAAGTTGCGTTCCGTTCAGCGTTCCGTTCACAAACCTGTATTTTTATACATTGGATTTGTCCTATTCATTTCATAATATTCATTCATCAAGAACCAAGACATAACTATTGAATTATCGTTAAACCCTATATCTATATAGATCAAATTAGCAAAGGAATAGAAGTAATAAAAAAGTATATGCTACAAATGATATAAAAAACCGCACAACTTCATATTCAATATAAGGTCTTAAATTAGATGAGCCGCTTTATATTGAAATCCCCTGGCTGGAAGAAGAAAGAGGAACGCGGACGTCTTCCGGAAGAGTCATTAAATATTTCCCAAGTCTCCCTCCGACAGCAAAAACTGATCAAAATGATTTCAAGAATTATAGTAATGTATAGCCTTCTGTATACTTCTATGTTTTATTTTTAACATTGGTGTATCCAATTTTAAAATAATAAATAGTTGTGTAATTCATCTGAATTTGATATTAAATGAGAATTCATTGTATTTATATTTATAAAATAATTGGGGATATGTCTCAAATCACTTTGTTTACAAATTTAAGTTGTTGTGATGACGTCTCACACAGGCTGCCAACTGCATTCTGGAAGAGTATTAATATAGCCAACCTATCAAAGAAATGGAAAAGAAGAGAGAAAGAAGAGGAAAGAGTGATTGACGTCACAAATCAACTATCGAACTTTATCCCTAGTGATGGGTCACGAGCTTAAATTTACTACTCCAGCTATTGGTGTTCATTTCTCGAGCCCTTTTAATTTCATATTGTTAACGGTTTCTGCTTCACTTTGATTGGCTAACACCAAGTGGAAGCTCCCTATATAAGTGAAGATTCCACCCACTTCATCCTCTCACTCTTTTTCCTTATCACGATACCCCTACGTGCACCAATGGGGTCGAGAATTACTGGAGAATGATGAAAAAGAGATTTGTTCAGTGAATGGTACGAACTCAGCATGTTACCCAGTCATTTGATGAATTCATGTGGCGGAGGCTTACGGCAAGACACCAGAGGAAGCGTTTTATAACATTTTACTGCATCTGTCTTCCTGGTTTGTGCGTTAAACGAATAAAGGTTAATTGTTAATTTTTAATACTTAGTTTCAACAAAATCTAACCTATTTTTATCCTCAGGCTTCATCTTTTCCTTTCGCCACCATCCTCATGCTGCTACAAACTCTATATTATTAAGTTTTTTTAATTACCTATGAATAAACTGATTATTTATATATTAAAATATTCGTATTATAAGATTTATTTAAATATACATGACTCAATCCTTTATTGATGTATAAGTTAATGAAAATAAGGGATAAACGTTCGATAGTTGATTTGTGACGTCAATCATCTTTCTCTTCTTTCTCTCTTTCTTTTCCATTTCTTGATAGGTTGGCTATATTAATACTCTTCCAGGAATGCAGTTGGCAGCCTGTGTGAGACGTCATCACAACAACTTAAATTTGTAAACATACGTGATTTGAGAACATATCCCCAAATAATTTGCTGTTTGTTTTCCTTCCCGGAGCAAAAAACTTAAACTACAAAATGTATTTATGTTTTTACCACAGTTGCTTTGGTTTTTATGCAAATATCTCATTTTTATACTAATAGAAGAACAAGTAAAAAAAAAAATAATTTAGTAAATATTGTTACAATTTAATTAATGGTCAAAGTTTTTTAGATAAACGTATATTTTCTTATGCTTAAAAGATGAATAAAAACCATTTTTTGCAAGATAATATATATAAGAATAAATAGTTACTTAGGAATATTATTAATACACAATAATCTTTCCTTTAAATTTATGATCCCACCTCAAAAGCCTAATAATATTTTTGAGCTGCTTTTGTTTAATCATTCACGGTTTTTTTTCTTTCAGACAATCACGTTCGAAAAAAAGGCGTGTTATCCTGATAAATATAGTTCATCAAATTTGGCCGTCCATTATTGTAACGTTAATCTTCCGGCATGCCCGTATTTATATCTACAAACACAAAGTCAGATCTCTTGGCCATATGAACGTACTTTGTCTTTCAAAATACATTGGAAGTGATGAGTACATATGTTAATGGCGAGCATCGGAGGTTTTGAAATATCTATTTGTTTAATAAGCTATCAATGTTTTTCTTCTATCTATATGATTACCAGTTACAAAATGAGGGTTTTTTGATATATATTATAGATCTTCATGAAAAAGGTTCTCCGTATGAAGTAATATTCCTAAGAATTCGGCAATTCCTTTTATTATTATTGACCAATTACCTTCGTTTAAGACATAATGGATACCAATGCAAGATAACTAATGAAGCATGCGGAGATGTGCATCAATTAAGTGTAGCTACAAGGCATGCCCAATCATTTCATGCTATGAAAAATAATAATAATTGAACAAAGGGTGCATCAGGGAAATTAGGAGCCTTTCCTGTTACATTATTTAATCTCTTAATCAACCGTCTCATACTGAATATAACTAAAGGACTTATAAAATGATGGCTTTATAATGAGGTGGGCTTTAGACCCACTCAAACATGTAGCCTCAAATCTACAGAAGTCATAGACACACACAATCACGAAAAATCGTAAGATTAATTATGAACTTAAACATTTATATTAAAGCCCGTATTGTTATGCAATTAATCTATAAGTTTAATTAGTCTATCATTGAAACACTTATGACAGTTGTATTTAGTATATAAAAAACTCAAATTTATGATAATGTGTAGTCCACAAAATACATCGTGTCCTGTCAACACATTGTAATTAAAAGAAAAGTTTAAGTGAAGGTATATTAATGATTTAATTAGAAAACCTGTGATCTAATAGATTCATAAAGAAAATACTTCAATGATTTAAGTGTAAAAATTATGAATTCAAATATAATCCTTAATTAGCCTAAAATAATAGCGAGATAAATGCGTATCAATGAAAATGGGCGAACTATATTTATAAAATAGTACGTGCTCAGAATAACATTAAATACATGAAATTCGTAATACATACTGATTAGGTTATAGGTAATACATCAACTAAGATACTTGATATTTTGAATGTTCAAAATATTTTGCTTGAGTATTTATGTCGAAATCAAAATGACTTTAATTATTTTTAAATTTATTTGGTTCCAATGAATTCAATCGTATGGAAGAGGTTTGCCAATATTTCAACCAAAATCCTCGGCATAAGAATCAAAACGACTCCATATATGCACCCTGGAATTCAATTTTTGCTAAAAAATAGTCGTGTATCTTCAGTACGACCATTGGAGTTGATGACTGTTTTATTCAAAACTGCTCCACGATACACAGCGCTCTGAATCTTAAAAGTTCAGTTCTGAATGCCAAATGATTATAGTATAACGATTTTTTTATAAAATGTAATCTTTATTGTTTTTTTATTCACAGTCAGAAAAAATATATACTAATGATTGTTATATATATGTATCGTTCAAAATTTACTTAAAACATAAAGACTATTTTTATTAAATGAAATTATTTATACTATAATCTATTGCATTCAGAACGAACTTTCAAGATAAACATATATATATATAATATATATATATATATATATATATCTATATAGATATATATATATATATATAATATATATATATATATATAATATATATATATATATATATATATATATATATATATATATATATTATATATATATATATCTATAATATCGGTTGCGTGTGGTCGACCTTCTCGACAGGTCACATCTTCCATCGATAAATGAGATATTAGTGAAGCAGGCTGCCATATTTGCTTGGAAGGCTATAAACGCGCTCAGGTTCCCTTGGAGATGATTCTCGAGGGCTTCGATGAGCGCACCCGTAGTACTACTACAATATGCCTCAAGAAACCCGTTTCTATCAACTGTGTCGCTCCTGCTGTTAACCTTTCAAAGGCCTGGAGTAGCTTATCAGAGCCATTAAGAGAGGCATGCACTTTATCAAGTGCTCGGTAGGTAGCAAAGACAATTATTGCAGGGTTGTCTAGATCCTATTAGACTCCTTAGTTTAATCTATCTATACTAATAAAAAAGAATTCCGTTCTTTCGTTTGTTCGTTCGTTCGTTTCCCTGTATCTCCCGAACGGTTCAATAGATCCTGACGAAATTTTCAGTGAATAGTTTTGAGAGCTCAGGGAGTGTTTAAGTGGGGTTGTCAACTCCCGGAAAATTCGTCATCGACATGCTTATTTCATTTGCCAAAACGTTTTTTGCCAATTTTTTAAATTGCCAAGTTAGATTTGACCAAATTTTCTGTGGATGAGACTGAGGTACTAAGACGTGTTTTTGTTTTATTGAGTATTTCCCGAGAAATTCGTTTTCTCTACATGATTACTTAAAATAATTTTCTTTCTGTCCCTGTATGTCTCCCAAATGTAAATTTGGGAAATAACAATTTTTTTATATTGCAACATCGTGCTAATCAAATTTTAATTATGCCTAGAGATGGAGAGTTATGTCAATACCCAGACTTAAGGAATACAAACCGGAAAACATGGCAATGATGATGCAATTACGACTTTTTAAGGAACTACTTTTCAATAGAAAATAATATAGGCACTCTATGAAACGGCGTAAAATTACTTCTTTTTACGATGTTTAGATTCCTAGCTTAAAGAACAAAAAAAACGGAAAAAAAGGGCAATGAAGACCCAAGGACAATTTTTTAAGGAACTGATTTTAATATGAAAAATAACATGTGCTGACATCACTGAAAATATTCGTGTAATTCTTTTTTTTACGATGTTTAAATACTCAGCCGTAAGAATACAAAACGAAAAAAATGGCAATGAAGACCCAAGGACAATTTTTTAAGGAACTGATTTTAATATGAAGAATAATATGTGATGACATCACTGAAACTATTGGTGTGATTTCTTCTTTTTACATGTTTAAATACCCACCTTAAGAAATACAAAACGGAAAAAATGGCAATGGAGACCCAAGGACAATTTTTAGGAACTTATTTTAATATGAAAACTCACATGCGATGACATCACTAAAATTATTCGTGGGATTTTTTTTTCCTTCGAGACTATTATCAAGTTGGAAAATACCGGGTAAATTCGCTAGTGAATTATAAAAATTAAAAAATATTTTAATTTTTTGCTATTTTTTATATTAATATTTATTATTTTGTATTTATTTGTTTGTATATAAAGATATATTTTTTAAATAATTAGTAGCTACGTAGGCTAGAGCTATATTAGCTCCGTAATAAATCGTACAACAACAATAATATATATATATATATCTTCTTTCTTTTGAGTCATTTGAAAGATGTCCTTCAACTTTAAGTGAGGACATGATAGTACTACTGTAGGAAACATGTGATTAAGTACTTAGACAAGTATGTTGTGTATCATCATGTGTAGTAGTTCTAAGTTCTGCTTTTAAATGGGAGGATGCCAAGAAGTACAACAAACGACGAAGACAACATGGAAGTCATCAGATGTGGTGTTTTAATACACACAAAATAACATGAAATTAAGTTGTTGTTTTTTTTAAACTCTTAAATCATAAATACATATATAAACGCTATTTCTCGAATCATACACAGTTACTTTAATAATTGAACTTGAAGAAATAGGGGTGATATTGAGAGGGGTCTATTTTCTTTAAGTTGATTTTCACACCTCAAAAGCTAGAAAAGGAAGTAATTCGTAACATTAACTTATACTACTAACATATTTGATACCATTCACTTTACTTTGCGCATATCACACTCGAGAAAAAAGATCCCTGCTTCTTCATTGTAAATATATTCATTTACATTTTAAAAAATATACAAAAAATAAGACTAAATATATATTTGAAATAGCATTAAAAAATTCTCTTTATGTTGTATTTAAAGGTTGTTACTTTGCCAATGGTAGGCAAATACATATGGATGTGTTTGTTCCACTCTTTTCTACTTCTGCTGGAAAATCAATAAAGGAATAATCAATCAAAGATGTATATATAACATATATGTATATATGTATATCTTCGTATTGCATGACTTATAAAGAATTCATGCGGCCTTCTTTCACAAATGTATGTTTATATTTATACAAACAAGAAAAGAAAGTCCCCCACCATTGATTTATTCCCTTCCACTTTATATGCCTTTGCTATCGAAAGTAAAAAAAAGAAGGACTGTGACTTAGGCAAAATAATTATTCTTTGTGCGCAAAATAAGAAGGCCTCACATTAAAAGGAATCTAGTTAAAATACCTTCCAAATCTCGGACAAATTTTATTTGCAAAAAAGGATATATTCCTCTAAAACAAATAATTATGTATATGTATTAAATCATATTCTATAAATATAATACATAATATATATATATATATATAATATTATTACATCAATTTGTGAAAAACCCCAAATAAAGAGGAAGAAGATTGACTGACAATATTATTTAGGCGGAGTTAATTATAACTCGTGTTTAATTAGGTGAAGTGGGTTCCATACTGACAACCATCGGACCTAAAATATATTTAAAGTTTTTAGGACATTTTATTAAAGCCCATCATCATTGATAAAAATCCTGTCTTTTTTAAACACTTAATGTTCGGCACTACTATATAAAATAAACTCTATAGAACACCTTGTTTCAATTCTAATGGAACCGTCGACATTATTCACCAGAACTGCCTAAAGTGTCCTTCTTATCAACTTTCCATGTCCAGAAGAACTTTAAAACGGCGTCTGCCATTCGTCAAATTATACTTTATGACTTGAAGATAAACTTCATATTCATTTAACAAAAGTGTGCGTTTCCTTGTAAGCGATCTGCTTCCAATAATCTACCCCTTCCTCTTATTTTTTAAATTAACCGCCGAATAATGCTCCGACGATTGGGATATTTTAGATGGACATAAAAACGTTGGGAGTACTATAGCCGTGTTCGTTAAGGAGTGTCCAACTATCAATGTTGGGGGCGCAGGTTAAAAAATAGACAAATTGCAATGCTATAATGTTTATTTATATCCAGTTGGATGCAATTCTGTTGAACCATATAGGCAAAAAATAATTGGTGGTCTTCCTTCCTAATGTAATAAGATGATAATACATTCTCTGATAGGTATGAATGATACTAATATATATGTATATATCGTCCCAGTTCCAGATCTCTACAGGACTACTATGGTTCGTTCACCTCTACGAGGACTGATAATAAAAATTATAATTAGATACCTCACCTTTTTGTTGAATGTCATCTGTTATTTATTTCAAGTCTTTTATAAACAAAAAATAGACCCAACCTTCTTAATGGCCTTTTACTCTTTGGTGTGAAATCGGGCTAATATCACGAGAATGCAAAGCGACTAATACTGACATCAACAACTGTAGGGCTTATCTGGCAAACAATTGATAGACCAGTAAGTGTTTATCCCTTTTGATCCACTTTATTTTTGTTCCCTGCAAGATATTGTGTTCTTCCTCAAAGCCCAGCAGGATTCGTGGAAGGTCGCTTCTGACGTGGTTAAGTTTATTCCTTCCCGATCCGTTCGACATCTCCACAACCTCAAAAAAGATTATTTCATTTTATAAGTAAAAAAGTCTTGGGAAATCTTGATTTCAATGACAAGTTTTTAAATAATACTAGTTTTAACCGGATAGACCAGTTTTTACTGATGTGTTTTTAAAAATTAGGATTTATTTTTTAAGCCCTTCTAAATAAAAATTGTGTCTTTTTTTGGTTGAATTTTTTTATTTTTTACTGATACTTTTGCCTTATAAACTATATTACCAAATCATATAGTTCCATTTTTATATGCCTAAATAAAGGCCTTGTTGTGGAAAAGGCACAAAAACTCTTAAATCATCAAACATAAAGTCATAATAGTAACTGATCATAATAGTCGTAATAAAACACAGTCCTTGTAAATAGTTTATGGTCCTGCGTATTTCCAAGACGTTAATTGATTTTAGCTGTAGTTAATATTGTCCATAACATGGCCTCTTAAGCAATTACTCAAATTTAATATACATATTTAAAAAAAATTGGAATGCTTCAAATCAAGACATTAGTTAGTTAAAAGTGTTTACTATTTACAAAAGATATAAAATAAAGAAAATTTAATATCTTTAGAGTAAAAAGCAATGTCACACAAAGAATCAAGGCATATCGTTGATATTATGAAAATTATGATTAAATTATTTGGTGACAAAATAATTTTAGAATTACAGTCTTTCTTAGCAGCATATACTTTCAATTAAAAATATTAAAAGGATTTAAAAGAGTTTAAAAAGTAAAAATATAATTAGATTGTTTATAAATGTATCTTTTACAAGGCACGTTTGCTCATTATTGGGAACGTACTCAACTATCAACGTTAAGAGCACCTTTTCGACTCCTGAGGAAGAGGGTTTTATTGCTACCGACCACATTGATGAAACTATGTTGAATACACTGATTTTAATGTATTGTGCAACACCAATATATATTACAAAAATAATTATATCTTCTCATGTGATCATGTTTCCTGTTTCAAACAAAGTTGCATCTTACCTGCAAAGGAAAAAAACGTTAAATAATCATTAAATTTTCCAATGTTCAGCTTTCCATGTTGGGGCATGGTCACTTTTGGTATCCTCATTGATAAGATCCTAGATATAATACTTTAATGCTTAATTATATCAAATTGGATGTATTATGTCAAACCATAGAGGCAAAAAAAATATATGTATATAATATATATATAACGGTACTCACCGTTATAGAAAATAGTTCTTAATAAATATAGAAAAATATTCATTAAAGATTAAAATTGCCAAGAAAAATATAAGATATCGTCATAGATAATTTTTCACGACTGGTAAGGGATTAAAATTAAAAATAGATTTCAACTGCGACATCTATTGGCAGAGTAGGCTACCTTGAAATATTATTGTATTTAGCTCGTTTTGTCTTAATTCTGTCAGAGATGCCAAATTTAATCACTGTTTCCTTTTGGCATTTCCAAATCTACAACAGTTTCATTCAAATCCTTTCAGTACTTTTTGATTATCCTGCTGAATAAACCAACACCAGTAACAATATTTCGTAACGTCTGTAATATTAAAAATGCTTACAATTTTTTTGTTTGATTGTTTCTTAAAAGTGAGTGTAACAATATATAAGTTTTACCAAGCTTATATCGCTTAAGACACTTTCATGTAGTGCTAATTTTCTGGAATCTATGAGGCATAGATGACGTCTAATTTCGCTTTAAAAATCAGTTAAATGTTTCTTAAATTAAGAAAATGGCTTGTGGAGGGGGGGGAATAACTGAGAGTAAAAATATATTTTTGTAATAAAATGTCAATATTATTGTTTTTAGTTAATATTTAAGTTATATATATAGTTTTTCGATATATGAGTGAGTTAAGATATACAAAGATACGCCTAAATAGAACATTTATAATGTATTATTAGATTACTTTATACTATTTACGTGTTATTTGAAACGGTTCTAAGCGAGTGCTGTGCCTCCAGTCTATGCATAAAAATATGTATACTTTCCTAATAGAGCAACTAACATCTCATGTACCTAATTTTATGTACATACAAGCGACGGCTTTTATAAATTCGTGTTAAGCCCAGGAAATAATTCATCAAAGTAGACACGAAAACTTTATATATGCACAAGCTCTATGTAACTTAAGATAATAATATATTTATTAATGTGTTACTATGATAGTTTCAAAAGTTAATAGCTCACTCATACACATAAAGCCTAAAATATATATCAAAGAGGACGTTGTTTGCAAGAATGTATTATTATTATATTATTATATACTCATATACAGTATAAATAAAGATAGGATAATTCTTATACAATATACATTTGGTGTGTCATTAGTAAAAAAACAAGGTTTAATTGTAAAATCATTCCACTATGAATTAATTTAAGCAGAAATATTGGATTGTATTTAACAACTATTGCAAAATTCATAAAATGTATAAAACCTGATTCAAAACGAGTGGGCTTTTTTCGCAGACCGAACGGAAGTTCCGTCATTTTACCTCTAAATTGCTTAATACCTCATCATAGAAAGATATGTCTTCTTGAATTTGTGGTATATGGAGATGTCCTTTGGCAAAATGTATATATTCTATATTCCATAGGCTAATTGATTTATCCAGAGGGGAGCCATTTTGAATTGAGAGCATTGACGATTACTGTTCATTTCATCACGCGTAAATTCGTTGTGGACTTTTTTTATGGCCGTTTTTTTGTCGTGGGTACTTACCTCGCTTGCTCTTTTAGTCAGTCAATTTCCTCGACCTTCTTTTTCTCGTAGGTATTTTTGTCGTCAAGCTTTTTGTAGAGAAGCATTTTCCGCGCTATATATTATTTATTACTTGTAGACAAAATTACGCGCGATAGAATTACTGGACACCTGCATTGATACTTATTTAAAGATGGCACGGCACGGCAGAGTCAATTCCTTGCAGGAGTAACAAATCAGGCTGATTAAAGTTGATCCCTGGGTACTTCACTGGGTATGGTAGGGTCATCATTTCAAGCACAAACGGAGACGGAACTAAATGAATGAACTACAGCTTTGCCACACGTACGGAACAGGTGTACTCTGTGACGGATGCATTACAGGCCCAGACTTTTGGGTGGGCCTACAGTTGTTATGGGGGGCACAGTTGGCATTCATAAAAAATCAGGCCCACGTCACTCAGTGGGTGGGCGGACCTACGTCACTCGGTGGGCGTGCCTGGCCCCCCTCAGGCCCACCCATCCTGCCGGGCCTGATGCACTACGATCTGTCAAAAAAGAAGACAATGATACTCAAGTTTTTGTCTATTATAAAGAATAAAATTAGTAGAGAGGATCAAATGTATTATTATTTACAAATTAAATTCAACTCAATAACTGATTGAAATTGTATCTTTTGATAATATATTTATTTGATAGAGGGGGGAAGGGATCTAACATCAACCACTTGATTTCATCCTTCAAAACAATAACATAAATGATCAAATATCAAGTGGCCTCAAGCTCCTTAAAGTTTTTCGTTTTCGTTTTATATTGAAATTGAAGTTGTATATATTATATACGTATATACTCTCTTATTCTATATATTAATTTAACAAAATGAAACCTTCTTTTTTTAAACAAACTTTTTTATTGCTCTGCATGACAAACTTTTTCTTCTTTTATTTAAAAGTTATTTGTTAACGAACTAAGTTCACTTATCTGTTCCTTGTTTGTAAAAAAATCAAACGGATATATAACAATTTTCTTTTTTTTTAATAGTTATAAATTATATTTCATTCATACAACATTTTGTAAATAGAAAAGTGGTAGGGGACAATGGTCAATATAGAAAGTTTAAAACACGAAAAATGCTTTAAAAAAATAAAACTTTGATTCATTTTTTCATAAAATATATAAATGTTTATTAATAATTGATTCGGTCTAGGAGGGAGATGTATCTTTCCACCAACTTGTCCAGTCCTATAGGGAGGGTTCCCCTTGACCCGCGAGGCGTACAGAATTCCTTGAACCTTGGAAATTATGGACTCTATTTGAAAAGCGTTCTCATAATTGGGGGACGTTGATATTAGCCAGTCTGGGGGTTCAAGGTGTTCACCGTATGCCCTTGTATTTTTTCCTCTACTGACTTAACAACAGGGATAATGATTGGGCAGAAATAGAAAAAGTGGAACGAGGTCTCCTTCTCTTTCCCACACCAGTGGCATAGTTGATCTTCTGAATGGATCTTCGATTTACTCATGAAGAGAGATGAAGTTGCCAGCCTGTATCGGAGCCATTTCTGTCTTGAATCTGAGAAGGGATTCTTCATTATGATTTGAGGACATAACGAGGACACATTCCTGCTTTCATCGAGCTTATGGAGTCTTCGTTTTACAATTTCGAAGGCGGTTTTTGCTCAACATTTTTATGATATGCTCGGCGAACATCTTGATTTTTAAGATTGGATAAGCCGATGTAAAAAGGGATGGGTGGGCCAAACGGAATTTCAGGCTCTGGTCGGTCTTTTATTATTTTTTTCACCCTAAAGTCCAGGATGAAGTTTTTTGTTTTTTTCCTCGTTTCTGTGGAATTGACCAACCGAGGTAAGGTGACAGTCTTTGAGAATTTCCGTACGACTAAGTAGTCTAGGGTTTTCGTTTAATGGCTCATCTGAACCCAAAAGAGGAAGGCACCCCTCTATGACTGACTTCCACGATTGTTTCATTTTTTTCCAGTAAGAGCCACACAGAGGCAGAACTTTAAAGAGTTCTGTAGGTCCCACATGGATTCTTTCTGAAAAATGGTGTCCTGTGTTATTTAAAAAATATTTTTTTATTCTTAAAGACCAGAAGTCATGATTTGTGAAAAGCCTCTTCATCCATGAGAGATTCAATGCTTTCCACATACATTCCACGTTTAGAGCGTTTAGTCCCCATTGTGACGTTTTGGTGTCTATTCTACTCTGGGAAACATATGGCCTTGAGTTTCCCCAAATTAACCCTGATCTTATACTGTAAATATCACGGCACAGATCCTTTGAAAATGGAATGTATCTCAGAATATGCCAAATTTTTGGAATAATTGCTGAGTTCCATGCTATTAGTCTTTCAAAACGAGAGAGGGGAATACTTTTGTAAAAAGTTACGCTTTTTTGTAGTGTTTCTAAGATCCTGGTCATATTAATCTTATCCGCGATGCTTGAAAGAAGAACAACGTCGATCCCAAGAATTGACGCTGAGTCGACAAAAGCAAATCATTCAGGAAGGGTTTCAACTCGTTTCCGCATTTGTCACTATTTGGGTCTTTGTGACATTGATAGAGAGACCAAGCATTTTT
>CP045910.1:7394646-7405523 GCA_013387185.1 Caligus rogercresseyi | reverse complement strand
CCTTGCTTGACGTGATATTTTGAAAATATCACTTTATAGGTATAATTATTAAAATGACTACATATTTACAATTTTTTAGCTATAATCGTGATGTTAATATACATGTTTTGTTTGTGGGATATTTTAAATCATAAAGTATAGTTTTAGTGATGTAAAAAGGGCCTTTAGGTTTTGGAAATGGGAGAGGTCAAATTAAAACCATGTTGTATAATAATATAAGAAATATCAATATGAATGCATAAAACTACCAATAATATATATATTACATATATATATATATAATATATATATATATATATACTTTTTATTTATTGGGTTCTAGCCTCCACTGCAATTTAGGTTCATTCATGATGAAAGATGCGAGTAATTTAGTTATTGTTCTTAGCTATACGTTCAAGAGCTATACGTTCAACCCTCCTCCACCTTCTTCCTCCCATTATTCCTAATGATCGCGGATCCCCACATCGGAACCTGATATCAGATCCATATCACTGTTATTTTCAACAAAAAAATATTTTCCCAACTTTTAATATTTATTATTTTATGCATACCAAAAATTCTACTTTTTCTTATTTATAAACAGATGTATATCTTCCTTTGTTTTTGTTTATCTCTTCTTCTTATTCACCATACCTTGATCATTATAATCTCATCTACCTGTGTGAATACTAATGACAATGAAAAAAAAATATATAAACATATTTCAATATGATGATTAAAAAACCTAAGAAAAATCCATCAACCATCAAATTTGAAAATATAATATTTATATATATATATGTAATATCTGTATATCAATAAAGTCTTAGTAAAAAAAAGATAGATAATAGATTATTTTCGTAAATTTAAGAAAGTTAAAAAAAATTAGCAGAGTTTTTATTTGAAAATCATGTTTTTCCATATCGTTGATGCTCTTACGACTTTATCTATTGATCGTCAGCATTTTTCCAATTTGAGCAAATATTACTAAAAAAAAGTAGAATAACATTTTTTTATTAGTGTATTCTGTAGTAATAATACAACTAACATAAGAGTAGACCGCTGGAGAAAGAGGATGAGAGCGTATGATCACAACCCAGTTATAGGTCTAAGTGTATGCACTCTCTCTCTAATCCAGGTTTTATTAATAAGAGTATATACATGCATACAAGAAGTTACATACTTATAACTACATGCAATTAAGTATTACACTTACATGGAATAACTGAAGCATAATTAATTGAATTTGCATACATATAAATGATGTAATTAAGTATATTCCTTTATGTAAGGAGCAAACTATCTCCGCGCCATCTGGCGGGAAATAAGTAATTAGTTTGCTGCTACAATTCCTTCCACTTACGTCATCAAAAACATTTCTCCACATATTTTTTTCATGACGTTTTTAAACAATAATAATAACATTTAAGAGAGTTCAATAGCTCAGCACGTTAAGTGTGTTCAACTCTCAATGTTGAAGACCAGGTTCGAATCCCAGAGGGAAAGGTGTATTTTGATCAACTTCATTGAATAGATCCTAGGTTCGAGTGACTCATTTAAGCGCTATATATATATATATATATAATTCAGTCAGATCCAAATCTATCGAACCAAGTAGAGCAAAAATAATATATCATCAAATTTAAAATGAAACCGATTTTTTAATACCATCTCATAATAGAGGATAAATTGAACTCGCATATTTGGGCGCCTACGGCGACTATATGTTCATATTACATAAGTTTTTAAAATTTGTATCATTGATTTTGTGGAGATAAATAGGTTTTCTAAATGTCAAATGTGTTAAAATCATTTTCTGTTTTATACAAACATTCGTCATAAAAAGTTTGAATTTGTACAAAGAATATGTTTTAAGTCACATGAGATGCTTTTTTTTTTTTTTTTTTCCTCTCTTTATCTTGAAAAGTAGGTAGTAAAATCAGAAAAGTGATTTTTGTGGTTCATTTCTGGTCCCATCACTTTGCAAATAGTTTTATTAGTCCGCCTTGACCCAAGAATTCATAAGTCTTCAAAGTTCAAATATGACATACAATGTGGGAGGAGATAGCGTGCGGACATACAAAGACGGATGCGGACGGACAGAGATTGGTGAATTATTATATTATTAAAAGTAGGTAGTAAATCAGAAAAGGTGAATTTTGTGGTTCATTTCTGTCCCATCACTTTGAAAATAGTTTATTAGGTCCGCCCTGACCCAAGGATTCCATAAGTACCTTCAAAGTTCAAATCTGACCATAAATGTGGGAGGAGATAGCGTGCGGACATATAAACGGACGGACCGAGATTGGTGAATTATTATATAGATAGATATATAGAAACTACTTTAATTTTATATAGTTAAACTTACCTCACATTCAAACTCTTAGTGTCGATGGCCTCAGACTTATTTTCCACTCCTCCGACCCCTTCCTTGACACCCAAAACGACCTCATAGAACAGTTATTTTAAGAATCAATGAACCTTGTTAAAGTGACAGGCTTCAAGCAAGACTAATAGGCTCTATTATAGACTAAGACATACAAAAATGGAGGGACAGAATCATATATATATTTTTTTGTATATATCTAGTTAAAAAAACACGCACAGACATGCATTGGATGAAGGATGAAAGTGTATACACCATGAGTGTATCCTCTTTTCCCATAAGACGATGATACGTTTTAATGCCATGATTCCAAAACATTGATTATGACTTATATCTAATGCTCCATTTTTTTGTGTTTGTCAATAATAGAATATATATGACAATTGTATAACATGGGATATTATATACTTTTTTGGTATTATATTTATTCATAAATATTTCATCTAACTTAGATGTGTTAAAACATTTCTCCCAAGGCAATTCTTTAATCCTATCTGCTCCCTTCTATTTACGATCATCCATCACTATCTCCTTCAACGATCATGAAAGGGATCGAATAGTTTTGGGAAAAGCTGCGGGCAAGGGTCCATCCGCTCCTCTCCTTTTTATTGCTGCCATTGAAAAGCTTGCATATGCACAAAATAAGGGGGGGGGGGACTTTTAAGGTATTTCCATAAAATGAACCTTTACTCATACGATGTTACGCTAACTATTAAAGCTAACTGCAACGCACAAATTATGGAAATAATACAAATGTATTTAATTACTTTAAAAAGTTAGAAAAAATATCAAGTCTATCTTTAAAGTTGCGTACAGCTACTATCATTTTATCTCTAGGCCTATGGAATCCAGTAAATGGAACTAATATCAACAACTCCTGTAAGGTCAGCTCATCAATTAAGGTCTTGGAAATAGTATGGTGCCGGGATGACATTCATGAAAGAAACTGGACCGAGGCCGGAAAACATGTGGAGGAACTTCCGTCTTCAAAACCGAATTGACCTGTTTAACACAAAATTTTAATATCAAATACAAAGAGCTCTTCTTCATCTCCTGTGTAAGCTGTTAAGAAGGTAATTCTTTATGAAGCAAAGTGGTGTTCCATCAAAGATATCTGTCAACAATAATAGAAAAATAGACCATTTCGGTGGTGGTAATGTTCAGCTAGGACTGTTGTTCCAAAAATATATGCTAAAATGCTCTAATTCAATATTTCATCCTTGTCGTCCATTGAGTGGAGAAGCACTCACACAGATTTATACCCGTGGCTCCTTTTTGGCACCAAACTTACAGATAATGTGAACTCTGACATCTCTTTGGTTTGGGAATATATACACAAATAATTAATTGGAAAAAATGTTCCTCAGTTCGATTATTATTCTTGGACTTTGGATATGATTAGGCAGAATTCTGCAAATAAGTATTTTATCAGGAACCTGGGAAGTCCAGAGGACCGTGAGGAATTGGGCATTAAAAAGAGAATTCCTACTCTTTATGACCAATATGACTCTTTCAAGGATGGTAGATTCTTGTATCCATTGCAAAAATCAGCTCTCCAATATCATGTGCTGGTATTTGAAATTGAGTGGCCGGGATAATTTGGGATTGAAGTAGAGTAAAAATATTTGTCGTGATTTTATCAGGCTTCTTGATCATCCTGGTTCAAAGGAAAATACAGATAAAAAAGAATAATTGATGGAAACATTTTATGGCACGGTCACGGATTTCGGCCGATATTATTAGTTTTTATCGCCCAGTAAAGATTGTGACCCTATTTATAAGTCGATTTTACATGCTTTCGTTGAGTATCAAACATTTTGATGATAAAACGCTTTGTTAAACTTAGTGTGAGAGGTCTGGACAAAGAAGAAGGGGGGCATAAATATATGAAGGCGTCCGTTCTATTTGGAATCCATGGCAGCAAAAAATCATCATCTCGACCCAAGACCATAAAAGGTTATCGGTCTACCATCCTCTTCAGTTTTAAAATTTAAGGGCAATCTTCCTGGCAGCTAAGGTGAAATACGGCGCCCAAGGATAATTCAGGACTTACGGAGCCCAAGAAATTCGGTCCTTCCCTTCCCCCCCCGTTCTCCCTTCTACAAGGACTTCATTCAAGAATTTAAAAAATCAAGGATTTTAAATAATTAGTGTTCTTAATCCCTTTATTCTAATTTAAGCAATGTTTTATGGGTTTTACTTATAGTTATTTTATAATAGAATGCTCATCTGTGGTTCTTAAATTTTAAAGTAAAATATTTATATATGATTAATTTGCATTAGCATCACTTTAGTTGCTCCATAAATAATGAGGTCGACTAATTAAAACTCAAAATTTTCGTCAGATCACAAAAAAACTTCTCAATCAGTACACACAATCCCCTCCGACTGTAATGACGTCGTGGTAGTGTCCCCAGAGCTTCCTGAGTTGGTCGTAGAGCTCGTCTTCACTGACCCTCATCATCGCCCGCTGAACAGCGAGTGTAGCCTCCTCGTGGCCCCCAAACTCGTCCTCCCGAGCAGGTGCTTTAACTTCCGGAACAGGAGCCTGTCACACAGGTTCAGGTCGGGTGAGTAGTGTGACTGTTTCACCGGTTCCACGTCCCTCCAGGTCAGGAACTCCCTGGTATCGGTGGCAGTGTGGGGACGTGCATTGTCCCACATGAGGAGACAATCTTTCAGCCGGATCTTGTCCTTTTTCAGGCTGAGAAAGCGCTTCCCAGTCGTCCTCAGGTACTCTATCATGGTGTTCCGGTCGGCTGTGGTCCCGGCAGGTAGTGCAGTGATCGATACCCGCCTCGGCTTGCAGGTGAACCCCATCAGAATCATCGTCTTCCTCGCTGTCTGTTTCACACAGGGGGGTCAAGAACCGGCCCCCCGTGGGATCCGCCTAGACTTGCCTCCGCTCCACCGAATCCCAGTAGAACCAGTACTCGTCCTGGACTAACAGATGAGACCCCAGAAAGTCCTCCCCGTGGTCCTGGAACAGCTTCAGGAGGTCCTGACAGCACTTCACACGCTGCGTCTTGTTGGCTTCAGAGAACTGGTGAGGGACGAGCACGCTGAGGAGGTTTCGGAGCCCTAGATCCTCCGTCACAAGCCTGAAAACAGTTGTAGATAGTAGGAAACGTTGCAACAACTTGTCGAGTGGTCATCCGGGGGTTATCCTCGACCAGGCGCTTCACACGGGCCACATTCTCCTCTGTCCTCGTCTCCCGGGGGACGCCCAGGACGGGTCTTCTTCTCCAGGGCAAAAACACCCTTATCGAACTCAGTGTGCCATCTCTGGAGGGTGGAAAGAGCAGGGCAGGAGTAGGGAAGGTAAAGAGCAGGTCCCCGTGGATCTCGTTGACTGTCCTGGCGAGCTTAATCCGGATCAAGAAGTAGGAGCGAAAGTCGGGTGTTTCAGCGGCGAGTAGAATGAATGATAGAAATGACGCGATTACTCACCTTATATACTAACCTGAGGGGCGCCATACAGTCTGTTCCCATGCAAAAATATGCGATAAGAACGATCCCATTGAAATTTTTGAGATAGCGTGTGAACTTTTCGAGATAGCTAACCTACCTCATTATTTATGGAACAACCTAATATATATATATATATATATATATATATCAATAATAAACAAAAATCAATTCGTTTTAAAGTAAAATATTTATATATGATTAATTCGCAATTGCATCACTTTATATTATATATATATAAACTATGCCAATAAAAAAATCAATTTGTCTTCCTCATTTATTTGGTTTCAATGTCCATTGCCTCTATCTAGGATAAAACTGTTTGTGTGTACAAAACGAGGCATTCCCTCAAGCTAAAATTGAGTATAAAATAAAAAGGTCTTATTTGCCATACACTTTACCCATAACAAATGTATTATTGTGACAAGAAGGGATACAAGATCCATTAGTATTCAGAGGGAAACTCCTTTTTCACTTTCCTTTTTTATGAGTAGGTTGTTAGATATATATTATTGTAAACAAGAAGAACAACAAGAATAAAATACTAAATTTTCGGTTCATTCTACGCGGCGGCGTACACCAAACAACATAATTTAAAGAAATATATACAATAGAAAAATATTTGTCAAGAGGTTTTGAAATAAATAACAACTATATTAATTTATATCTCTCTATCGCTCTCTCTCTCTATATATATATGTAATTCCGATTTTAATATGTTATTGAAAGCATTCTCATCACTCTTCCCTCATCTCTCTCGCCACAGAAATTCGTCCAAGTGACCTGGGAGCATGGAATCATGAAAGTCTGCCATTGCCTTAAGCATCCTATTGACATTTTACCAATATCATTCTACGTTCTTTGTGTAACACCCGTCCGGAGATCAACGAAGTTTCGTGAATGGACCTGCAATTGTCGGATTCCATCATATGCAGCCTATCCGTCCTAAAATGATGCCTCTTTCTTTCTTCTTTCTTACTCTTATTATGACGGTGGTAGCTTATAAAACTTTTATAAGTGTTAAACTTTTAAAAATTAACACGCAACCTCGACCTTAGGTTGATATACTTGAAAGTGCCGAATATATTACAAATTTACTCAATGAGCGTCGAAAGAGAATTAATATGGCCGACGATGAATAACCATCAGCTGTCGCCAAGAACCCATCCAACTTTTTCCATATTTTGCTTCAGAGGAAGCAAAAATACGGAAGCTTGGAATATAAAAAAACCATATTTATACATGACAATGAATTGAATTTCCAAAATCCAGCGTACCGGCCAGAGATTTAAACCACTTCTACTTTAGTTATATCTTCTATATATACCACGTGACCTATGTTCAATAAAAAATAAGTTTGTTCCAGCATACATCTGAATAAAGCAGTTACTTGCAACTAAGGAATAAAAATGCAAAATATCAATAAGACCATTGAAATCACTTTCACTCCTGATCTCAAATCCAAAATGACACAATAATATGCCCACTTCTTCTCCTGTAGTTTATAGAGGGCTGTAGGTGTCTAAGAAGTCTTAAAAACGAAGAAAACCTTTAATCAAATTTATACATAAAACTATATGAAAGTTCTAATTTATGAATCATATATATATATACATATATATATATATTTATGTATGCATATGTATATATATATATATAGCTTTGAACTTCAAAATCCATGAATATATTGGTGTGTTTGTTTTATACTACTTATTTATTCAATAACGTATTTGTATATATATAAATATAAATAAATATATATATACAAATACGTGAGGAAAACACATTGAAATAATGTAGAATAAACAAACACATAAAAATATTCTTGGATTTTCAAGTTCAAAGCTATGATATAGTTCATTCATATATAGTATAAATTTATGATTGCATAAAAATATGAGTAAGAAGAAAACATATTTTTCGTTTTTGTTTGTAGCCTTTGAAAGTGAGGCAAACAAATAGGTAAATTATGTCAGATGTATGAACAAGTTGTACGTGAAAAGGGCTACGCATCAATAATTTCATCAAATTATTTTGAACATGAGCCGTGTATATATGAATAATAATAATAATAATATTGTATATATTAAGTATTCAAAAGTTTTCTTTGAGGGCTTTATAATTGGACAGATGCTTTGAAATTGAAGCACACGGAATTCCAATACAACGGAGGGATCATCCTCCCTCTTTGCCATAACAAGGTACGACCAATTACCCAAGAAAGCTGACTTTTTCGCTTTCACATGATTTTTAATGACGTCACACGGGTCAGCGAAAAGAATCACATTGCTATTCGTCCCGCTGTCGTTTTCGTATTCTTACAATAGACTTATTGATGTCGTGATAATAATTACGAGATAACGGACCTTTCAGGATACATTACAACATGAAATAAACAAGGGGGAGCCATAGCTTGGTGTGTGTACAGGCGAGTTCAACTCTCAATAATGAGGGCAAAGGTACGAATCCTCCCGAGAGGGGAAGATCAAATTTGGCCAACCTCCGACCTTTGCAATCGGAAAATAAATACTTATGAAATATTCTAAATTCTTCAAAAAGGTTACATATTTTAAAAGAACGACATCGATATCTTTTGCAAAATGCCTTTTTGTATTGAATATTAATTATTTATGATTCAATGTTACAAAATAAGAATAAAACAAATTAAAGTTTATTATTGTATATTTTCTGTATTTCAGGGATTCAACCCAAACCAAATAAATTAATTTACCATGAACAAATTTTGCAAAGGCTTATCAGCTAAATATATGCAAAAACACACATGAAATATGTATTTAAAAACTGTAAATCAATCTTCAAAAAAAATCAATATAAAATATGGGTCCCTTCTTGAATTATATTTAAAAACCCGTATAGAAGATTGTATAATATTTTTATATAACAACATGAGACATGATAATGTCATTCGAATTTCCCCCAAAAATATAAACATAAAAGTCATTTTCTCCCCTAATTTCTCAATCTGTAAGCACACACGTGTCAAAAAAATATCTTCAGGTGTCTATCAAGATGGAGTCGATAATAAAAATATCTATTAAATTAAATATAATTATCAAATGATATATAAGAAATGAATCATAATCATCGTTGAGAGTGTAAATATAAATAAATATTTATTTGTTGATGCATTTTAATTGCCTAAAATTGCTTTTAACTATCAGACTGCCTTATATAATGCTAGAGAAATATAAACAAATATATTAACTTATTGAAGTATCATGGAAATGCCTCCACACATTTCAATATGTATATATATATATACATATATATATGTACATACATATATATATTGTATATGTATATATATATATATATATATATTTATATATATATATATATATATATATATATATATATATATACAGATTATATATATAATCCATACATATATATATATATAACGATACATATGTATATATATAACAGATATATATATATATAGATATTATATATATATATATTATATAAGATATATATATATATTTAAATTTCGCTCCTTAAAAAGAATGTTTTCAATTAAATGCACCTTAAATATTAGTGTGAAACACACAACAACTTTATGACATTTTGTGCAGTCTAAGATGCATACATATTCGATTACTTAAATATGTATCATTTAATCAAGTTTCTTTACACAACTTCTTTCTCTTAATACATATTACAGTTTTTACAGTGTTCTCCTATTGAAGCCAAGCGAAGCACCTTTCTGTAGACTTTGCTCGGCAGTCCATTTGATTCGTTGGTGTTTTTGTCTATTTCCCCTTCCGACAGATAATTAATAACTACACATGTTTTCTCATTAAGTATCTAGGGCTAATTGCCTCATTAATGAGATAAGCACATGAACATTTCATGTTCGGGCCAATTTGACAATGTAATTCCCTTCCTTCTCTTAGCTTTTAGAAAAGCTTTTTGGCATGTCTTGTTTATCATGACTTGATGTCTAATTACTTTTTATTAAGCTTAAGATGTCCTCATTTCTCTGTCACTCCTTTTGTTGTTAGGGTCATTTTGACCTATCTTCACTCTAACATTTAAGAAAGGCTTGATTTAGTAGTTTTAAATCAATTTCATTTTTATCTTCCATGAATAACTATTTTTTATTATGATAACTTGGATGTCTCTCAAATGAATATTTACCACGAAAAAAGGTTTTTGAATTTTAATTTATCGTTCATTTTACAACTATTTTTCCAATAATATTTCAAACACCACACCAAAAGGATTATATATTAATATATAATATAATGATATATATACGAGGGTGTAATTCTACTATCTAATTGGTATAGTGGAGGAATACGAAACTGTTTTTAACATTTGTTCAGATATATGTATGCAAGGCATAGATGTTAAAAGTATATGTATCTATATAGATTGCATTTAAAGTTTATAGTTTTATTGGCCTTCTTGTGGGCAAAACTAACATATTTTCCTGTGCTTCAAAATGGAAGTGAATATGTTTTTGTTAATCCTTGTGCCCGATCCAGTAGTCCAGCACTTTAAAAAAAAATGAGGCTTCTGCTGCGAGGAGAATTGTTTTGAAGAAATGTAAATAAATTAAGTACTTTTTTACCTGCTTTGAGAACAATATTCTCTTCCTTTTTTTATGCTTAATTGGTTTCGAAAGAATTGAAGCATTTGATAGGATATAAATAAGCATATAAAGCATTAAAATTACTCACTGCTTCCTAGAACTTTTAATCAATGAGGAGGTAGACCAAAAATGACCATCTCCTCGCGGGAGCATTCGATCCTTGTCCCCCAACAATGAGAGTTGAACACGTCATAAATTACAGGGCTATCGCACTCCTTCCGATTACTTTGGAAAATTAATTTCAGATTGATTTCCTCCAATATAAAATACATTATCAGGGAAATCTTCATATAATAATATTATGGAAGACGGCTGTCATTTCGATGAGAAAGATTTAGAACGTAAATGTGTTCTAAAGTGGGTTGCATTAAAAAGGACTATGAGCTGACTCATCTCAAGACACTATATGTATCATTATCAGCCTTA
>CP045910.1:7372911-7394546 GCA_013387185.1 Caligus rogercresseyi | reverse complement strand
TTTTTCTTTGTCTTATTGGATACATAATATAACATTTTGCCCATTATATACTATATTTATATTCATTAAGTACGGACTCTTAAAATGTTATATTTTCTTATTTCGAGTATTTCTGTTTTAATTCAGACACAAATATTTTATACGTCATATATAAATATTTGATAATCCTAATGCGTCGTGTCTAAATTGATAAATGATAATTTATTATCATTATAATTAATATCAATGACTGTAAGTACCTGAATGATTGAATAGAAGAATACTTAATTATTCTCTGCAACATTATAACAAACGAGAGAGCCTTCTCCTAAAAGCAATGATTGATAAACCTTCATTTCCTTGTAGCTACATATGTTTTATCAGGATTACTGTTTTTTTTTGTGTTGTTTGAAAGTATAAACCTTGGATAATAAATTGGGATCAATGACACAGCCAAAGTCATATCAAAACCCTTCTTATACAGTAAATTTTCATTAACGATAGTTAGGCTGAAGTATAACACTTGTATTTTCTACATGATCAATGTAGCAAATTACAAATATTAAAATAATAGAGATTGACCCAATCCGATATTTATTGATACAATATAGTCACTTTTTTATTAGTAAATTTGTCATTAATTAAAGTTGTATTCGTAAGACAAACTATTAATATTCCCAATAAGTGGAAGCTTTTGAGATGCCTGCTTTGTCATTGTTCCAAATTTACTTATCCCAGAATTTACGCAGAGACAGCTTTATGAGGAGAATGTTGCGTTATTCTCTCGCTAGATGGAGAGTGCAGCATTTTATTATATGTCTGAACCATAGAGATATAAAGATATAGAGAACTGATTCCTTCAATAGCAGAGAAACATCGTCCTTCAGCTGTCGCCTGTGTCTGATATAAACAAAGTAATTTGACCTACGTCATCGTAGCTGATCTAGAGATAGAATCTATCTCTATGATCAGCTTACGATGACGTAGTTCATATGTATAGTGGACACACAGAATCAGCTGAACGCTGTTTCTCTGCAATTGGGGATCAGCTCTCTATATCTTTATATCTCTATGCTCTGAACACATTCTCGTTATAAATTGTCTGTTGTAGTAATAATGTTGGCCAGAGGATTGTGAGTACATATATAGAACTGGGACTATGAATAACTGGAACTATGCAGATCTGTGACTATAACGAACGAATGCATTACAGGACTGCCACTACCTATGAAGGTTGTGAGTACCCACAACTTTATATGGGTATTATTGATTACTATGAACTCCAGGATCCTATTAACCCAGGCGAACTTGGGAAATCCTTGGGAAAGCATTCTTGCCTCAATAAAACAAGCTTTGGTGCCTGGCCACGGAATGAGCAAGGCTTAAGTCCTCGTAGTCATATTACACGGTTGACCCATTAACCCATTGCTAATCATCAATTGAGGGATTATATGAAAGTATTAGAAATCAATTCAGTTAAAAAAACCTTATCAAACTTCCATATTGAAAACCCACTCAATGAAATACTTCTGGTATATAAGTTACAAATAGGTATATGAATGATCAATATATAAAAACTGTTTAAAGACAGTGATTAAAAACTTTTTAAATGACATTAAACTTAATAAAGAACTTTGAAGTAAGGAACTAACTTTTTGATTGAGTCATAGTAAAAATTATCAAACCATTCTAAGGTATATATAGGTAGGTAGTTAACTACATTAAAGTTTTAGTTTAGAAAATATAAAAAGGAGGATGCCATCTGACAAGAGGGTGCTCAAGCATTCCTGTCAAGTACATATATAAAAGTCTGGGCTCTGCATTCAAATACATATGGTGCATCCATGACTCTCGTATGTTACACCGACGGATCAACCAATGAATGGTCGAATGGGTGCGGATAGGCTCTGACGAAATGTGATGTTGTACTTGACCAAAGGACGTTGAGGCCAAGGAACAAATTAACCAAGCATAGGTAGAGGCTATAAGAAATATCTCCCGTAATCTCGGAAGATACTTAGTCGAAGGGTGATTAATCTTACCTGACAGCTTATCTGCCATCTATAGTCTGGGCATGATACCAGTTGAACTCATGTCAGCTGAAGTTATCTCTTGAAGAATAAGGTCGGATGGGTAAAGGGACGCAACAATAATACTGGGAAGGAGTATGAAGATGCTTTGGCTAAGACGGTGCTTGGAGGAGGCAGACCGACCTCTGTTTCTGAATACGAATCCCCATACCATCTGATTTGTATTTACCCGCCGCCTGCAAGGCTTAAGATGGTGGCCCTTGATAATTATTTTTATCTGATTACTTTTTCACTATATATATATATATAAACATTAATTATTTAAAAAAAGTTAATTCCTTGAAAAAATTCATATATATATATATATATTATTCATATATATATAAACCATAAGAACTGAAACATTTTTGGGAGGAAAATACAAAAATAATGAATATGTATAAAGTTATAAATGTATATACATGTATATATACAAAAAATTATGTAAAAGTCATT
The DNA here is from genome assembly GCA_013387185.1 of Caligus rogercresseyi. NCBI lineage: Eukaryota > Metazoa > Arthropoda > Copepoda > Siphonostomatoida > Caligidae > Caligus > Caligus rogercresseyi. The sequence continues at coordinate 7,392,042 of CP045910.1, read as the reverse complement.
TGTTTGGATGAAAGATTATTTATTAATATTTCATAAATGTTTCAAACTAAATTCTATTTCATTCTTTTTAGTAAGATATTGAGGAATCAAACAATTAGATTTATCCAAGGATGATCAAAATTTTAGCATATCCTAAAATTAGCCGATCACTTTGGAGTTAGTTGTGTCTAATAACAACACAATGGGTAAGCTAAACTTTATAACAGATTCTACTATTTCCTTTCAACGTATAATACATATGAGCAGGAACGGAGATGGAATAATTTATCCACCGGGACAATTATGCCCTCGCCGGCCTTATACAGGCCCCAATATGCCATTGGAGGCTGTAAACGGCCGTTTATGTTTCTTGAGGCCAGTGGCTCACCGGGAATAGTCCCGGTACTCCCGCTGGCCACCCCGCCCCTGCATATGAATACACCACACAATCCCTTAAAAACTAACATCATTTTACCACGATTTCATAAATTAAAGTCTTATTAATACATGAAAATATTTTTTTATACATATAAATGGTTTTGAACGTACTGACATACTTTTAACAAGACATAACATTAAAAATGTCCTAGTTGAATTAAGAATAACGCTTGAAGAAACACTTATTCAAAATAAATTAAACCTTATAAATAAGATATACGTTAAATAGACAACCACAAAATTATTTAATTAATTAAACCATGTATTAAATATTATCCTTAGGCTATAGGAAAGTATTTGAAGTTCATACAAAAATGATAAAAAGCTTAAGTAGATTGATGCAAAAGACGTATTAAATCCATTTAAACCTATTAGACAACAATGTTTAATTATATATTATACCTCATTTGCTTTGGGCTTCATTTGTTTCCAAAATGAAACGAGCCTCATAAGAGATATCTTATTGCATTAAAGAGGCAAAAGTCTCTAATATTTTGGAGGATTTTGTCCATTAAAAATATATAAAAGTATTTTTCGATTAGTTCAAGAATCCAGAAACGGAATGGAGAAGAGCTATTACCAATGTTAATCTATATTAAGGCTTTTATTTGAAACCATTTAATTAATAAGGCAACAGAGTCTTTATCAAGAGTATGGACAATAGCCAAATATATATAATTTGGAAGTTTAGTCGTGTATGGCAGTTAATAAATGGTGGAAATAATTAATCAATATGCCAGCAAGCCATTTTTTATAATTTACTCTTAGCATTGGCTCATGCCGTTATATCCACAATGTACTTTGATTTCTGTAAGGATGGAAATTCGACTTCCCTCTTCAAAGAACTGCTAAAATATATAGGATACCGCGTCCATGGAATATGAAGATGACAATTCCTTATGTAAAAGAATAAGTCAGTACTTTTAGTTAAAGTTACTGAAGCTTCCAGATGATTGGAGGAAAATAATTTTACATTCAGTCATGGTGGAAAAAAACTACGGACCAAGATTTCCTCTAAATAAATTGTATTTATAAATCATAATAACGACTATGGCAAATTATTTGTCCACACGTTTCATTCCGATGCTGATTGCCCTGCGGTGTCCATTTTTAAAGACCTTTCTACTTCTTAATGTTAAGAGATTGCGCAAGTGTTATAATATCATTTTGAAAGGAAAAAATAAGATCAGATGCTTCTCAAGCGATCAAAATGCTAAGGCACTTATTGCAAAAGATTAACATCAAACGAAGTCATATGATCCGTGGAACTTAGAGCCATAACGCTTTCAGCGGCGTCGAGATATTGAGCGTTTTCTCTACGAATACCATGCCTTCTGATAAAAACTCTCGGAGTGTTGCTGCAAAAGAAATCAAGTAATTGCAATCAAATTCAATGCATCTTCAAAACTAATGATGAAGCTTTTGAAATTTTACTATAACATATTTTTTTTATCGTTGTCAATTTTAGATTTAAGTGAGTGAGGAACCAAATTTTTCGATAAACTACTAGAATACAAAATGATAGATATATTTCCAATAACAGTCCTGGCATACGACTTCTATGAGGGTCCTGTGAGGGTCTTAGGGTCCATGCTGAACTCCTTGGACATATAATTCATCGACGATTTTGGATCCTCGACAATTTTGGCTCTAATGTTGTCAAGGAGATCTTGAATTTTTTTATTATGCCCTCCACTTCCTTCAGCTCATCAGCTCTGACCACATTGACATCCTTCTTTGTGAACGGAGATGCATATGATACTGGCAGCCGTTTTGGGGTTGACTCCCGCTCTGATAAAGCTCATAACTTCTCTCTGTTTGACTAGAACTTCGACGCCTTTGAATCGATCTCAAAACTGTTATTACAAAAAATGTTTTTCTAAAACAGCTTTAACTCACGTTGGACCCACACCCTGTATGTTATTTATTTGATGTTAGAATGGTAAAATTGTGTGTCAATCCTTTTTTAAGCTTTAATTTTCATCAACAATGTATAATTATGTAACTAACTGGTATTATTATGACCAATAAAATAATCATGAAAAAAACACATTAGATACTTAGGTATATATGACAAATACTGTTGGCAAAGATAATTACCTATGTGTAGATAATTACTCTTTCATTATAAATGGGCTTCTGATCCTCAAACTTGTAGTTGTTTGTTTAGGCATATATTCTGAGTCACTAAGGTACTAATTGGGTTCATTATATTGACTTACTTTTCCAGAGATAAAAGACTTTGAATATACTTTTTACAAACCTTAACGATACTATACTATTATATATATATATATATATATATATATATATATATATATATATATATATATATATATATATATATATATAGCCCGTTTTTTACGTCATCACTCCGATTTTTTTATCCAAGTGATTTCTGCTGCATAGTGATGAAAAAATGATATTGGGAAAGTTTCAGCCTTAAATGCCATTTTTGTGACTACACAATTAACTCAAAGTCTCAAAAAGGCCGTTTTTAGGTCAAAATTACGATTTTCAATTTGCTTGTTCTATCTGAATTTAGTAATATTGACAAAAAAAATTCTACGGATAGTTTGAAGTCTTTTCAATGAGCAATAGAGCAATCAAGCAAATAAAGATTTCTATGATTTTTGCCCTGTTAAATAGGCCTTTTTGGTCCCAAAATATGCGTTTCGGTTTTGTGCTAATATTTCCCTAGAAAATATTATTGTACTTTTGGTATGGTTAATTATTTGTGCAATAATTATGCACGTTAATGATCACAATGAAATCGAAGTTTTATGGAAAATATTATGCTTATTCTTATGAAATTCTATGCAATATAGAAAATCTATATGTTTACTTGCCATTTTTAGTTTTAAACTCATGCTATAAGTTTTTTAATATTAATTTTTGTTTACCTTGCATGTTCGACCTCAATATAATAGTAAATTTAAGTGACTTTACTTTGATAAATGACGAAGAAACCCTTTCATTTGATTTTGACACAGCATCTCAAGTTTTAAAGTTTAGTTTCGGAAGGAAATGGACAGGGATAAGCGTTCAAACAAATGAATTTCATTGGAATCACTTATATTAAAGTGGATAATTATATATAATAAGTAGAGGTTCAACAAATCTGAAGTTAAAGAGAGAGCCTTAAATATGTAAAATATGTGATAAACATGATGGAAATGTCAAGATATGCAACCCCCAAAAAACAGAAAATGGCAATATATATGCTAACCACGCAAATAAACGTGTCTTAGTTCCATATTTAAAAGTGCATATTTTTGACAAACCCTCTTAATAATTGTCCTTTTTATATAAGGTTCAGGCCAGATAATGTAAACTGAAATAATAATTAATTTATTCGCAACTGTCCTTAATAGGTTACCTCTGGTTTCTGCTTATATTTTATTTTTATATTGTATAAAACTTCTGCAGATAGGCAATAAAATATTTTTAACGGGAAGGGAAGAAAGGAAAAAGAATGATAGGCGATTTCACGTACTGATAAGTAATATTGATCTACATAATGTTGTTCAACACTCTACGGGAGTCAAAATAAGTCAGCAGAAGATTTTACCAATTACCAAGATTGTTTTGGGACATCTCGATATTGTATAGATGCAATTAATCTATATAATAATTCACCAATCTCTGTCCGTCTGTATGTCCGCACGCTATCTCCACCACATTTATGATCAGATTTGAACTTTGAAGGTACCTATGGAATCCTTGGGTCAAGGCGGACCTAAAAAACTATTTGCAAAGTGATGGGACCAGAAATGAACCAGAAAAATGTCATTGGATACACCTTTTCTGGTATTTATTTATTAGTATCATAACAATAAGAAGCAAAAGCATTATGATTCTTCAATAACATTGCAAAGAATATAAGTATTTCGTGAGTAAGTATATAAACCTACCTATACCCGAAGGGCGAACATATGGGCGAAGTAGGCGCCCAAATATGCGAGTCCATATCTATTTAACTGTCTTTAGATATTTGTGATTTATCATTCTGATGAATATCTTTCCTCATTTTATACTTTTACTTTTAATCCTTTGTCAATTGTCAAATCATTACGTGAGTACTTTTTTCCTACTACTACTCTTTCTTCATACAATATCATATTTAATAAAAACTGAATCTTTTCAACTTTGTCAAATCCCTCCTCTTATGTAGCTAGATTCCTTTATCTTTTTGTAGCCAGGCAGAACGTAAAAAATCAAAAAAAGATAATGAAGGAACTCCCTACATACTCTAGGGTCTTTTGAATCCATTCATCAATGATAATAATATAGAAACATTCAAACAAAAGAAACTTCATTAATGCTATTGGCAAGGGCTCAAGGGGGCCCTTTTTTCTCCTCTCCCTTCTTCGTTTTCAAAAGTAATTACTAAAAAAAAGTAAAAGTAAGGATAAAGAGAGAAATATATATATATATATCTTTAAATCATCAGACGGAAGAAAAAAGAAAGTTGAGAAAATGATGAAAAATATTTTTGACAAGTAAAATATTAATTATTTTTTATACTTTTCTATGATATAATTAAAGATATTGCGAGTTGTTGATTTTATATTAAAAACACTCGCATATTTGGCCATATGTTCGCCCTTCGGGTATGGTAGGTTTTGGAGCTAGTTTGCGAGTGAAAACAGACCTTAAAAAAAATAAGAGAGGAGAGAGAAAATAATGTTCTGTTTTGTACAAACATTCCTCATAAAAAGTTTTTACTTTATACAAAGAATATGTTTTAAGTCACATGAGATGCTTTTTTCTTTTTCTATTTCTCTAACTCCTCCTCTTACTCCTCCTTTTCTTTTTCCTCTCTTTACCTTGAAGAGTAGGTAGTAAAATCAGAAAAGGTGATTTTCTGCTTCATTTCTGGTCCCATCACTTTGCAAATAGATTTTATTAGGTCCGTCTTGACCCAAGGATTCCATAGGTACCTTCAAAGTTCAAATCTGACCATGAATGTGGGAGGAGATAGCGTGCGGACATACAAACGGACAAAGATTGGTGAATTATTATATAGATACTTAGTTAGAATGAAGTTAATGTTTGTTATGGGGCCTAAGTAAGAGTATTTAAGAGATAGTCTTCCCTTCTTCAGCAATTATTGCATTGATATAATTAACATAATCAACAAAACTTTTGAATAGGCTTTTTGTTGAATCTGTTAAACAAGTCCCCCATTTGAACCACTGAAATTCGGTGTCATGAAATTAATTTCAAGTACTTCCCCTCTCCCATTGGAAGAAAACTAATTCAATTACTATGTAAACACTTAATGAATAGCAAGTACTTTGTTGTATGTTTGTTAAATGTTATTGTAATTATAGCATTCTTTTATATATCACTGATATGAAATTGCATGGCCTTTAAAAGTTAACAGTCAAGGGTGGAACGCATTCCAGAAAGTTAATATTTATGATCTCAACTGCGTTTAATTTTTTGAAATAAACAAAATAACAAAATATATGCAGTATTGTTTTTTTTCGCCTTTTAACTTTTGTTTAAAGATCTAATTTTAAACTAGAATGTTTATAATTATTAATTTCTCTAAATCAATAGTTCTTATATATATATGTCATTTTATATATCCTTTTTTCATAGTATTTATTTACATGCTTTCAAAAAATTAAATAGCTTTTTTCAAGATCAAGAAATAATAAAATGAAAACGAAAATGGTTTCCTTTTTTAGACAATTTCTGGATACAATTTATCACCAAAATCTATTTATAAGTAGGACAAAGTATCATATTTATATTACAAGTCCATAAAGAAATATTCTTTATAATTTTTTGGAGTTGAAATACAAACATATATATATAATATATATATACATGATTAAACATTAAAATTGTAATATAAAATCCCACATCCTATATTGAAAAATCTTTTATACGACATCTCTAAAAACATTAAAATATATTTTTTCAATAAACTGATACAAATATGTTTTCATCTAAATCATTTAATCCGGTAATCCGCGAAAAAATTAACATTAAAAAAACACTAAAAATATACAGGACACACAGAGAAATACTATTAAGGGCAGTTGTGAAATACAATGATGAAAATCAAAAAATTATTGTTGGCATGGCCACACATTAGTATGTTGAACTGCATTATCTTAATTATATTACAAAAAAATCCATTTGTTCTAAAAATAAAATTATCACATCTGTGTGATGTTTGTTAGTGTTGTGCACATGTGATAATGAGACGCTCTTGTTAGCACTTATAAGTAATTTTATTGCTATATATATATATATATATATATATATATATATATATAATATATAATATAATACATATATATTACGTAAATAATACATATATTATGATCATATGATCATATATCAATTCTTTTTTTAATCATTATAGCATTAAAATTAGTCACTCGAACCTAGGATCTTATCAATGAGGTAGACCAAAAATGACCATCCCCTCTCAGGAGTATTCGAACCTGCGCCCCCAACATTGAGAGTTGAACACGTCTTAACACGCACGGCTATCGAGCTCCCTTATTTTGATTATATATATACTTAATTCATAAAAAATAGTTTATATAAATAAAGTCAAATGAATACTTTATTATTGTTATCTACTTTTTATGTATTAATTATATAATATAATCAAAATATGTATACAATAAATAAAAATGGAGCAATTGCAAATAAAATAATTATAATAAACAAGAATTTTTTTAGTTCTCAAACTAACTATTACAAGTGATTGTTTTTAGTTTGTCAATGCTTTTAATAATAATCGTAATTTAAAAGTGTTAATACCAAATGAAAACGAAAGTTATATAAAAGTTCTCTGGGAGTGCACAACGTCCTTGTACATGTATAAACTACTAAAGTAGAGTAGTTCATATGATATGTTAAAATGTAGGCATATATACAATGTATATACCATATTAATCCTGAACCGTTTTGAATAATAAAGTATGAACATAAAACTAACTAACCCCTTCTTCCTCTTCTCTCTTCCCCAACACGCAAAGCACTCAAAGGTTTTTTCACCCATCGTCCTAGGCAAGCACACCTGCATGCTTTCTCATATCAGCAGTAGCAGCAGAAGCAGTGCTTCTTCTCAAAAGAATAATAAAAATATAATTAGACTTTCCTACCATAGTTAAGTCCCTTCCATATATATATATATATATATATATATATATACAGTATATTTTAATATTCTCTTCAGCCAGGTATTTAGAAATCATCTGTGGAAGTGGAATTGTCACTTAATTATACACATTTGTTTCACAGATTCCATTTTATATTTACTTGTATCCTTCCGCTGTGACGTCACAATATTTTTTAAAGTAAATATAGATATATCAATAAACTGATTGAATTCTTGTTGGATTCACCTTTATACTTTAATCATCAATACATAAACACCGTCCCAAAAAAGTCTAAAGGAGGTGGATGAGTGTGTAATCCGTTATATTTCAGCACGAAGTAGCTGGTCTAAAATAATATATATAATTTTAAATAAAATGAAACAAAACCATAATAAAAACCCAAACTAATAAATAAACGTATATATATATATGAATATATAAAATAAAAACAAAAAACCACATCGATTTTTGGGGAAAACATGCCTTGAGATCGGAGTAACCTACAGCGCCACTCCCTCGGCGAGAGCTATTACTGCATCACTGGCAGCTCTCCACGTCCTGGCCTGTTGCAACTGAGGACTTTTATTCCAGGCAGTTTCTGCAGCACATACCAGGGTATCTGCCTGCCAGAGGAGGGGGTTGGGGAAGATTCCGGCTGCGTCGGATCTGGTCTCCTTTTCATTTTTCGTCTCAAGAGCATGAGGCCAAGTGGGTTTCTCCCTCCTTATTCGCCGTCCCTACTCCAAAATGCCTTCCATGCCTCCATGGCTGCCAACCGCACGACCATGGTGTTGATGGATGGAAGCCCTGCCGAATTCAGGAGGTCCCGGACGGGTATGTGCTCTCTCCTGAGCCTGCCAGTGAGAGTCCTGGCAACATCATTCAGAGCAACCTGGGCAGCTGCAAGTGGTCCTGTGGGGTTGCTGTCTCCAAACCGTACGGGTGTGACCGCTGAGACAGCATAGCCGACCTTCCCAAGAACAATGCCCTTGGCAAGTTGGGGGAGGTAAGAACCCCTTGGGATGTGCTTCGCCAACCTTACAACCATGTTTGCCCTGACCCTGGCTGCCCTCGCCATGATGTCAACATTTAAGTTGAGTGAAAGGGTGGAGTCAAACTTTGCCCCCAGCAACTACAATTCACTGGGGGGGGAGACTGTGGAGGGGCCGACCTTTACCTCAACCCTCTTCCTTCTCTCTTTACTCTCCCTACCACCCGCCAGGAGTAGCTGGGCCTTTTTGTGGTTTAAAGAGAGCCCATTTCTCGCTGCAAACTCCACAAATTTGGCGGCGAGGAGGTTCAGATTGGTCTCCACCACATCAACATCTCTGTCTGCTGTCCAGACGCTGACGTCGTCTGCATAGCAAACAATGTTCTCATCCACCCCCATCTCCACTGGGAGACCAGCCATGAGTATGAGAAAGAGTAAAGGACCAAGAAAGAACCTTGACTGACCCCATACTTCACGTCGACGAAGTCGCTCCTGGTGCCGTTCCAATTGACGCATTGCTTACCTCCATTCAGGTAGGATCCAAACCAGTCTCCCACTCTCCTTGTGACACCAAGGTCCTTGATTTTTTCCAGTAGGAGGTCGCAGTCCACGGTGTCAAAGGCAGAGGATAGATCAAAGGCCAGTATGCCTACGACCTTCCAACAGTGTTCAGAGCCACTATTGTTAAGAAATTGATGTATCGTGGCAGAAAATGTAGGGTGGAGTTTTTTTCTTATATAATAAATGAATGCACAAAAAACAAATTCAGTAAGAAAGAAATATATTGATAAAAACAAATAAATGGGTCCGTCATACTAGAATTATAAAAATCTTCAATCAATATTATATATATATATATATAATTAGTCTCAAGCATAGTTTCAATTCCACTTCGACAGATGAATGCTTAACACCAGGCTGAAGAGGATATTAAAATATACCTCATAGAACTTTAATCCTGTGGTCGAATTGTCTACAGTTTTTTTTGGAACCATGCTTTGAATTGTAGAAAGAGAAAACCCCAACAAATTTAGGCTTAGAGTAGTAGTCGTGGGTTCTCTATATGGGGTTAAAAATGAATTTTGGGAGCTCGATAGCCGTGCGTGTTAAGGCGTGTTTCAACTCTCAATGTTGAGGGCGCAGGTTCGAATCCCGAGAGGGGATGGTCATTTTTTGTCTACCTCATTGATAAGATCCTAGGTTCGATAGACTAACCTTAATGTTATAATGCTTATTTATATAATTGCAGATGCAATTCTATCGAACCAAATAGGCAAAAAAAATGAATTTTTGTATTTTAGAAGAATTACGAAATATATTATTCTTCTAATATTCTTAATTTAAATGGATTTATACACATATTTGGTGAATTAAGAGGGAATTTATCTCCCAACATAGAAGAAAACGACAAATTAGTCGTTGGAAAATTGGATTATTATTTTTTAAGGAAAAAAAATTAATGCGACTTATGTCTAAATAAAAAATGTAAAGGAATTTTAATTGTTTCTATAATCTTCTTTCTTGTAGTAATGATTAAGAATTTATGTAACTCAAGTTATTTTTAAGACTTTACTATTCCAAAAAAGGCCAAGGATTTTATAAATATGAAAAAAGTAATTTAATTCTTTAAAAAATCACATTCTTTGTCTTTTGTTTTTACTAAGTCATTAGTTGTTAAATCTTTTTTCTATTTCTAGATTGTATTATATTTTTAAACAATAATGATTATATATTTAGTTTTATGCATATTTAATTTTAAAAAATTACATTCTACTCTATTTATTTTTGCTCTGGGATAAGATACATCGTATAAAATTTTAGAAGATTACAAGATTTGAATTTGGAAAAATACATCTGATGCAAAGGAATAGATAAAAATAATGGAATAGTTATTAGAGACACAAAATCAATTCTTAAACTTTTTCACAACACCTACCAATTGTTACTAGGTTGTACGAGAAACAGCTTTCCTCGTCCTAAGAAAGTTACAGTGGCATCTGTTTTTACGCATGAAAATATTCTACAACATATTAAAAAGTTTTATCGAGACAACAAAGCCTCTGGACTGGACGGCATCAGAGGCCAAATTTTTACATATTGTGCGAATGAAGTAACTCCTTATCTATTGAAACTTGGTCAGGAAATGGATACCAAGGGGTCTCTCTCTGCTAATGTAACTCGTAAAGAATCTCGCTCATTCCCAAAAAAGGAAGTGGAAATTTAATAGATCATTGGAGGCCTTTGACGATAATGAACGAGTCATACCGAATCTTAGCGGGTATTTTAGCACAGCAAATTGAACCGATTCTTAACAAGAAACTTGGACATGAACAGAAGGGATTTTTGAAAAAAAAGAAATATTGCAGATATTTCGAGAAACATCCAAACAGCCATGAATTCCACCTGCCAAGGACAGAAATATGGAGCAATAATTGCCATCGACTTTAGCAAGGCCTTCGACTCCATTAGTCACAATTTCATTTTTAAAGCTGTAAAAAAGTTTCTCCCTAGAAAATATTTTAACCCAATTTTTATATAATGGTTCGTCCACAATTGTGATAGATGGTCAACAAAGCGATCCTATAATCCTGGGAAGGAGTTGTAGGCAAGGATGCCCAGTATCACCTCTATTGTTCGTGGCTTCTATGGAACTTTTTAGCACATTAATAAAGAGCAAATATGGAGGCTTTGGCGTTTTAATGAACAAAACAAAGCATCTTATCGACCTCTACGCCGACGATATTACGTTAATGGTACAAGGAAATTCAGAGGAACAACTCACAAAGAGAGTTGAAATTTTGGTTGCTTTTTTTGAAAAATTGTTACGGACTACTGGATTGAAAGTGAATATTAACAAGACGGCAATATTTCCAATAGGCATTTGGCGTCTTTTACCATCCTTAACGATCGGAGTGTGCAGAGTAGTTGAAACACTCAATATTTTGGGAATTAAGTGGGATTCCAATCGACCTTCACCCTGCAATTTTGAAAGCCTGAATGGTCAGGCATACAGGTGGTGTCAAGCGTGGAGGGGTTTTAATCTACAAAAACGCATTGACCTCTATAACACCAAATTGATCTCCCAAGTAATCTACACTTCCACTGCATTACCAACAGTCGGAGAAAAGCTCATAGAGGAGGAAAACAAATGGTTATGCATTTGTTCGACAGGAAGTACATACCTACGTTAAAAAGAAAAAAATCACAGCTTGGTGGAGGTCTAGTACTGCTCCAAAAAGTTTTACCAAGAATTTTTTTTAAAGTTTTTAATGACCTCGTTTTAAAACCTGAAATGGAGTGGCGCGAATATTTTACAGATTCTTTTATTTTAAAAAAACTTATGTTTGGCACAGATTTGTCTAATAATGAAATATCTAAACATTCGGAGGAATGGGGAGCTATTCAGAGAATAATATGGAGCATGCAGCCTCTTTTTGACTCTAATAGCACCACGGACATTGTTCGGCAAAATGTAAAAAGAAAACCTTTCTTTAAATCGTTACAATATCAACCAGAAGAATTGGAAAAGATTGCCCTGGATAAAAACATCTTAACATACAGAGACCTGGACCAAACATCTATTTTTCAAACAGGAAGGTTTTATTATCCCCTTATGAGGGGAGCCAAAAACATATTCCTTTGACTCCATGGCATTTGAAATTTTCCACGAAGGAACCTAAATCGGGAGACGCGATGGAGATTGTCAAAAAGCATTTAGACAATTTTAAATTACCTAAGGAATGGGCGAAAAGAGTAATGCGGTCATTGATGGGCATAAATGATGGGAAAAAATTCACTGCACAGCTACAAATCTCCGCCAACTTAATTAGTTTCTCACAACATTGTAAGGACTGTGGAAGAATGTATGTGAACATCAGACACGCTTTCTGTGATTGCCCATCATTGGCAATTATCAAAAGGTTCATTCATTTGAATTCTGGCTTTATTTCCGATTATGAAGAATATGTGGAAGCGACTATTCTTTTTGGCTTCCCGATCAAAGGACAAGGCTATAAAGAAGAGGAAAAAGCTATTAGTTCATCTTTGAGCAATTGCAAGGCGTACATAGCTAAGCAGCTTACAGAAGGAAAACTGATCGAGGAAAATGAACTAAGAGGAATAATAATATCCGCCGCCGCTCGATACGCGGCTTTTTCTCTGAGAATCCCAAAACTGCAAAGTGTGCTCTGGAACCACGCAGCCGAAGTCGTGAAGTATTTCCCATCCTTGTCACCACAGTATGCAAAATCGCTCAAAATAATAATTAAACAGTATAAAAAGTTCAAAATGACATGAATGATTGTTGATTATGTTTTTATTGTTTCATCATTTAATACTTTATGGAATTTTATTTTGATCATTGATATTTTAATATGTATGTCTATTTACTTGTTATAAGAATTTGTGGTCTTTAAATGGAAAATAATTTTAAACTAGAATGTTTATTTATGTTTTTATAAAACACAATTTTCCTTTTTATTATCTTTTATTTATATATAATTATGCGTTGTATATATTTTAAATAGAATAAAGACCTTGCTGATGATAAAAAAACGAATTTTTAGCATACAAAACAAACAGGAACCTTCCGAACTACTCTAAAGAATTTAATACTGCCTATGAAGACATTATATGAAGGTGACAAAGAGTGATGATGATGCACCCTGACTATTTGGGCATAAGTTTATTTGCATAAATAAATATTTGATGGTTTCACTTTTGCGGCTTTCCTTTTTTACATCTCTCTTCTACATCCTAATGAAGAGGAATGGTTCATTTTTTTTTAAACAAGAGGAGAAAAGAAAAACATACACAGATATGGCATGGCTTATAAAATGAAAGTCAATTTATTTGCCAAATAGTAAAACCAATAAAGTGAGGATTAAAATTGAGTTGGCACTTTTTTGTTGTCTATTTGGTTGGATGGAATTGCAGTTGCAGCAGAAATACTTTCAAGTGTGCGTTATTATAGTAAGTCCAACGAAATAAGGATTTTTTTTAAAGTAGGGTTAAAAAGCCTTTCGGGAGACGTCGATCCTGGACTCTCATCAACAACACTTGGAGGTGACACGTTTTCAATGAGCCCACGTGTTATTGCCATAGTTTATGTCTCTATGTATCGATTGACTTTTTTGGCTTAATGCAACTATTCAATAGAATTGCAGTTTTCATTTGGATAGATTACTCTTTTTCGCCCTTCTTAATTACCTCTCAAGGAGGGGACTCAGCCCAGACATTAAAAGTACTTAAAAGTCATTTAAAACAACCCCTCCTTTGAATTCTGCGGCCGCCATCAAATTCAATACAGGGTTCCCAGGGAACATTCCATGTTTGAAAGTGAAAGGACATAGAACGTTTTATTAATAAAATATCGAAATCCGCGATGGTCATGACCAATGGACATGGAATTGCCCCGTAGCCCATTTGCCAATTAGCTTGTTAGGGATATTTGGCTTGGAGATCGGAGCTTTTTTATATCGATGATCAATTGAAATACATTTTTAACTTTATCATTCATTCCAATATTGTATAAAGTTTAGCAAAGCAAATCACTTTGAATATATATATATATATATAATGATGATGATGATATTAGCAACAAATAGTATTTCTTCATACTTTATTAAATTAAAACGTTTATATACAGTCAACCCTATAAATAACCCAAAAAGTGGGTGTTATAAACAGGTTCTTTAATGCTTACTTTTTTTATGTCAGGCGAATTAGCTGGTTGTTTAACCTAGTAACAAGTTAAAACGTTTATTTTTCAACCCGATGTAACTTTCTTTGTTTGTTTTTTTACATTAATCTATATAATTTTGAAATATTTAACAGTGTTTAGTTAATGGTTTTTGTATGTATTCTATATATTTAAGTATTTTATTTGATATGTTATATAGAGCAAAAAATTTAAGCTAATATGATTATTTATGTTTTTAGTAGACTTTTACTCTAGATTTTATGTAGGTATCTTTTTTTTAGATTTACTTAATAAATGTAGGGATATAAAAAGTTATGTTTTTTGTAAATACAGTTGGTCATTTTAAGAGAACACATATAATTCTACGTTGTGTAAGGGATCTTTATACATCATTTTCTTGGTATGTTAAGAGTATTATATGTCAGATGTCAAACAGGGATCTCTTTTCAATCAGTGCTGTCTTCAATAAGCCAAACAATACATTACATGCTGTAAAAAAATATATATATATATAAAAAAGCAACTATGCTTTAAATAATCTGTGAATCAGTTGACGCGCAGATCATTTACATCTTTTTTTGTGGAATGGAAATCTGGGCATGAAAGACAGGATCATAATAATTGGCAAAAAGAAATCAGCATTTGCCATACGAGCCCCATTTACTTATGATCCAGGTATAAAATATCTTTTTTAAAGAACGAATCCTTTCTTGTGAGCCTGTGATCATGTCAAACCCTTAGAATGAACCTTAACAATATCATCATTTAATGATATAAATCGACTCCTCACGCTAAAAAGAAATACTGAATGTGTATTTTGTTCACACCATACCTACGATAATGGAGCATCACGCAGACGATAACCTATGATATATATATTTTTTGGCAAACATCTTTTTAGGGCTTGTTTTGTTTTATAGATTACAGATAAATGATTAAAAAAAATATTCTGCAAAGAACCTTGTATAGTGTATTGCTTCTTCTTATGTGATGTATATTTTAAAAAAATTGGTCACTGTTGTTTTATATGATTTAATTGTATTAGCAAACATATTTAATCTATTTTTTTATATACTAGGCGATGCTACCCTTGACCCCTCAAACCTATCCGTAAAAAGCTTAGCAATATATCACCATGAGATGAGGATACCAAATACCTGATCAACTTTTTTAAGTCTCTATGTATTTTGTTTTTCTCATAAGAGACATGTCTTTATTAAAACATTATATATGACCACAGGAACAACAGTACACTATCTGTATGTTAACAGGAAAAATCTATTTCAATTGTATACTAACGATACAATGTATAATCCCTAAATTGTGTATAAAGTAATACATAAATAAACATTGATACTTTATGTTATTTACAATTTCGATACTTGCAAGCCTTAGCTCCAATAATGACGTGTGTTAAACAAGTTTCAAATCTACTTCCTAAATAATGGTTGACAAGATATTAACAAAATAAAACAGACCACATAACGTTTTAAACACAAATTATGTTTAGAGAATCTAATTTAAAACTGTAAATGGTTATTTATACCATATGTAATTTCTCTAATTCAATCAAGTTTCTTTATTAAAATTATGATAATTTAAGCATTTGGTTGTAGAAACCAAAACTTGTTGGTTCCCAATTTATTAATATATATACTTTTTCTTTAGAACCCCACTCAAATGCTAATCTATACATGTATATATGTATGCTATACTGTATACAGTAATAAACTTTAAACTAAACTCGACTTAACTCTCAAAAATATTTCTTAAGACTTGATCAAAGTCTT
Organism: Caligus rogercresseyi; assembly: GCA_013387185.1. Classification (NCBI taxonomy): domain Eukaryota; kingdom Metazoa; phylum Arthropoda; class Copepoda; order Siphonostomatoida; family Caligidae; genus Caligus; species Caligus rogercresseyi. The sequence continues at coordinate 7,376,010 of CP045910.1, read as the reverse complement.
TTAAGGGATTCCTAAATTCGTTGAAGTCTTTCAAAGTTTTCGAGACTGGTTTATCAGACCACTATGGCTTGATTACTACTTTTGACTTGGGAGCAATGCATTTAAAACACAAACGCCGATGGAAACTAAACCATGAATTGTTGAATGACCACGGAGTAGATGAATCTATTATTTCGAGGATCGAAACAGTCAAGTCAAAAGTTAAAATGGAAACGACATTTTTATTGAAATGCAAAATCTATTCCGTCAAGTTAAAAATATTTGTAGAAATGCCGGTGCAGAAAAAGCGAAACTAAAACGTAGACTTCTAAATGAGGCAGAAAACCTGGCCAGAGAAAATGTTACGCGACAAGAAATTAATTTTAGGCTAGACCAACTTTATAGACAAGCGGATCTCAAGTACAGAGTTAAAAATAAAATTGAAGCAATATCGGATCTAACTCACTCGAGATTACAATGCGTCGGACTCGAAAGGAAACGAAATACTGAAAAAAACTTGTCTTTTTTAACCTCTAGTGGAGAAATATCCAGCGACCCAGAATTTATTTGTAGTGAGATACAAACTTACTTCACAAATCTATATGGTTGTTTTGACTGTAGAGGCTCAAACACATGCGCTCGATGTGAAATTTTAACAGCCGATTTCTCTGAAAATCTGAGATGCCCCGTAGAAGACAAGCTTTACGTTTCGAAAGTAGACAACGAAAAATTAGAGGTCCACCTAAGTAAAGAGGAAATAGAGCTTGCTGTTTCAAAAAACGCTAAGTTAAATAAGTCACCCGGTCCCACGGGTCTAACGTTTGAGTTTTATAAGAAATATCTTCATTATTTATCCCCTCTTTTACTTACATTTTATGAAAAAGTTTTAACAGTTGGATACTTCCCAGAATACGCCTCTGATGGAAAAATTGTTTTAATACCGAAGAAGGAAAAGAACCCCCATTTTATAAAAAATCTAAGACCACTTACAATGCAAAATTCGATTTACAAAATATTTTCATTTATTTTAGTTAATCGAATTAAAAAGGTCTTAAAAAAAGTTTTACATGGAGCCCAGCATGGATTTTTAGAAGAGAAGCTTATGGATTCTGTTCCTTTTACCCTACAAACACTTTTAGATTCCGACAGTACCACTTCCCTGATGTCAATCGATTTTGCCAAAGCTTTTGACTCCATATCGCATAAATTCATCATCGAAACATTATATAAAAAAGGGTTCGGTGACCTAATTATAAGAATGGTAAGCGCTTCAATTTGTAAAACCAGAACTCTTATAGAATATGGTAATCGAAGTACATATTTTTTTAACAAGCGGGGTGTTCGCCAAGGAGATCCGGTGGCGGGAATCTTGTTTGTCTTGTGTATTGATAGCCTGATTCAGAATATCCAATCTGATACGGGAATTCACGGTTTTAAATCCCCTGAATATATTTTAAAATGTTTATGTTACGCGGACGATCTAACGGTGACATATTCGGGTGGCCCACTCCAAACTCTTTTATCAGTTAAATCAACTTTTAAAATTTTAGAACGATACAAAAATTGTTCTGGACTCAGTGTAAATATTGAAAAATCAGACTTAATAAGCCCATACGGTGATATTTTAGTTAAATCATGGCCAACTTTGAAATCATCTAAAGACATGAATATACTTGGATCTTGGGTTGGCCCAAATAGCACTGAGATGAACTTAAATAAAATTTTAGCCAACGTCAAGGCGTCAAGTTTATTTTTTAACACCCTCCATTTGAACGTATGGGACAAGATCCAAGCCTGGAACACCTATATTGTACCTAGGATCATTCATTTGTTCCGTGTTACTCCCTTTCACCAAAGAACGTTGGAGGATATTACAAAAATGGAAACAGCTTTTTTTGGCTTCAACAGAAGAAAGAATATCTCCAGTCTTAGAATACATACACCGTTAAAACTTGGAGGACTAGGCGTTCATGATATTAAAAAAATGTGGATGTCCCAAAACTGTCTTTGGATCCGTAAACTTTGGGACAAAAACCAATATTGGTCCATATGCTTGAAACAATTTTTATGCAATAATGATATTGATTATGAAAAGTTTCCTTGTCACGGATTGTCGAAAGTTTTAAACATTATCTCCCAATTCTCAGAGAGAATGAAAGCTTTTTGTGAAGGGTCGAGAACCTGTCTCGAAAAGTTTGAACTGTCTTTAGCATGGGAGATGCCAGTTTTAAATTGTTTAAATACTTCCATCCCTAAAACAGTGAACGCTTTTATCGCAAGTGACGTTATTTATTCTGAAGAAATTTTAAACAAGCTCGCTTTTAAATATTTTACTAGTGTCTTCGGTAGCCCACTAAATACCCCACGACCGTTTTTACCTTTTAGAATAAAGGTTTCTACTATAGCCACGAGGGTTTTAAGAAATACATCGTACATATCAACTATAATTCCATTTGAATCTTATTTAAAACGAAGAGGAATAAGAAGAAATATCAGCGAATGCATTAAAGCTGTTAAAAATCCATTTTTAACATCGGCAGAAAAGTGGTTCAAATATAGAAAGTTGACTGGTTCACTGGAAGTTGCCAGCAAATTTTTCAAAGACGACCGTAGTAACTGTTTCTTTTGCAAGAGGGAAATAGAAACTACAGATCATTTACTGTGGAAATGCTCATCTTTAATTGAAACATATCGGGCCGTTCAAGAAATTACCATGGGTCACTTCAATGAAAACCCATCAGAGGAGGACTTCATCACCTTCTCGCGTAATCCAAGATGTGATGCGGTCTTAACAAAAGTTCACTATGTTATTTATAAAAAAAGAACAATTAAAGATGCCAACCTCCTTGAAATGATGTCCATCGCTTCACTGTATTCCAAAGTGCTCCAACAATTGTGAACTGTATATATATATATATGAAATTCAAATAATTTATCAAAAATTAAAAACCATTGCTGTTCTGTTTTTTTGTTGTGTTATGACTATTGTTATTTAATGTTATACAATTCGGACGTTACCCCTTTTGATATTTATGCATACCGTTATATTTGTTATTGTAATTTTTCCAATACTACATAGTGAAATATAAGCCCCTTGCGGCCAAGAAAAAAAAAAAAATC